>CATIWQ010670638.1:0-19784 GCA_949673415.1 Euphorbia schlechtendalii
TGAAAAACTAAGATCCTTATCAACAATTACACCACATGAACTGTAATTAATGAAATTAAAATCATCAAACCACACTCCGCCATAACGAACCAAAATAGGAATATTCTCCATTATTCAAACCTCAGCAAAGAAAAAAGTTGACATAAGAAACATACAAATCTGCGAAAAAACTGAAAATCTGGTAATCAAAATCCGTGTATATGAAACAATACAGAGATCGCGATTTAAAAACAGTAAAAAAAACAAAAAATCAAAATAGAAAATAAACGCAATTCTATCAAATTAAAGAAGTATAGAAATCGAAACCTAAAAGAAAGAGATAAGAGGAAATACTTACACGGAATCAGCATCAAACAAATAGATTGAATAAGAAAATTGTAGATCAAAAGCAAAAAGATAGACAGAAAGAGAAGGAAAGAAGAAGCAGAAAATCTAGAGAGAGATAGAATCGTGATTTTTAGAGAGAGAGAATGAGAAAAAACAATAATGGTAAGAACAAAAAGCAAAAGTTAAAAAAGTAAGTATATCAAAAATAAAATTTCCTAGTATAACAAGCAAAAATATTTTATTCAAAAAAGGTATACACTTGTATTTTTCTTGATCAAAGGCCAAATATATCTTTACCTACCTCAACTTGTACCACATGACACAATATCTTCAAATTTTATAAAATTTTCCTTTAACTTCTTGTAAAAGTTGATCAATATACTACTTGAATATCACTTGTTAAATTCTAGTTAGTTTGAATTTTTAAATATTTCATTTTCTTGATTTTCTTTTTAACTAGAAGCCGACATGTATCGTCTGAGAAAATTGGTGCATTTTTACCAAGTTCGGGTAAGTAAAAGAAATTTTGAAAGTTCAAGAAGACAATAGACCATTTGAACAAAGTTTAAGCGGGTAAGTATGAATTTAGCCTATATCAAATCCAATCGTGCCCATTATGAGAGGATATGCACATAGATCTTCCATGAAAACACCACATACTGTAGGTTATCTAAGTGGGCATGCTTGTTGCGCTAGCCAGCTTAGGTCGTACTTTTGACCCAAGATATCAATCCAAATTTAATATGATCGCACTTTAAAATTTCGGGTCAAGCGTATATAGACCTTTTCCTAACTTGTTTGACGGTCGTTGGATGAGATAAATTGGGACAATTTTATTAAAAATTTGAAAATACAATTATTTAATTCATCCTTTATTATTTTACTTGATGAGAGATTAATTAAACACATTGAATTACGTTTCATAATTTTTTTTAAAAAATTTAGTTAAGATCTAAAAATCCTAAATTATTAAATGAAATCTGAATACAAATATGAAAGATAGGTGGTATTGATAGTTATTTAAAAGTGAATTATATGATCCAAAAATAAATTAGATTAATTGTTGTTGTTTTAAGTTATTAAATGAGTTTAGGAATTTGGAATTTAAGGTAATTAAAAGAAAACGAGAAAATTTTCAAGAATGAATTGGAATCGATTTTAAGGCTTATAAATTGGAATTTAATGCAACTAAGGTCTTGCTTGAATCAATCAGCGAGAATGTGGATCATTTTATTGCAATTCATTTATTTTCTTTCCTTGAAATTTGGAATTCAAATTTTAAAATGAATTTCTTGTTTGTTTGGTGATTACAATAAAATATTTAATAATTCGATTGTAAATTATTTTATAAAATGCTTATATAGTCATTTAAACTTGCTTGTATATATCACGTTATGTACTTTTAATGTATATGAAGATATATTTGTCACCTAAATGTTCTAATAAAAAACAAGATTGGACTTCCAAATCTCATCAATTATGATGAGTTTTCACATTTCATGAACTTTTAATTCATAAAATTCAAATTCCATATTTTTACTTTCGAAACATAAAAATTTTTTTTTGCAAATAAATTCCTAAAAAAAAAAAAAGCTCCAAACGTAAATGAGAAAATACTATAGTTCAAAACAAAAATTTTTTTAAGAAAAAGTTGGAAATTTTTTTAACAATTGTTTATGAGCCATGCACCAAGCTTGTGAATGGTCTTTTAAGATCGGTTCGAATTCGGCCAAAATATGAGATTCTATAATGTGGATCAAACTTAACTCGAAATGATATTTTTTTAAAGGTCTAATACATTAAAACCCCTTTAACTTGAACCTACATACTTATTTGCTCCGTGAAGTTTCAAAAGTTTCCAATTATCCCCCTAATTTGCAAAAAAGTTCCAAATAACTTCTCGACTTTTCATAAAGTGAACCGATTTAAACTACTCAATACCATGTGTCAACTTTTGGTTGGAGAGAGAAAAGAAACATATTTCAAAAGTTAATTCAATCAAAATTTGACACGTGACATTTAGAGAGAAAATGATTTCACTTTTTACAAGTTAAAGGGGTTATTTGGATTTTTTTTAAAAAGTTCAGGAGATAAATTAAAACTTTTGAAAGTTCATGAATAAATGAGTATTCATGAACAAATTCAAAAAGATGAATTCAACTTTTTTTAAATGAAAACTCAACGAGTTTGTCTAAAGTTCACCCAGCGAAAATGATTTATTAGAACTTACGAACCCGATAACGGATTCAAAACAACTACCCTATCATATTGAACATATTTTTATTCATTTCTACCTTTATAAATAAAAAGTCACTTTGAGTGAAGAAGCAATAAGTTAAAGGGCAATTTTGTAATTTGACAAAATATGTCGTCCCGCTTGACTGTTACCAGACGAATTTATTGGCAGATGGTGTGAGAAAACAAAGAGATCAGAGTAAGAAGAAATTGCCAAATCAAACATATTTCTTGGTCAACAAGGTTTATGCTCGTATCACTGAGATTGAAGAAATTAAGGCTGAAAAGGTAGAAATTGGAGCTGGTAGATTTGGTTTTGCTGTGATTCGAGTATATATATTGATTACCGCATGTGCTGTGGTGCTCAATCTTTCTTCTACTGTATAGTTTGTTCTCTATTTAGGTATATATTGTTGCTTATTTTTACCTTTTTTTGAATTTAAGTTCATAGTATGGACCTTCTTTTGTGGATTTGCTGATTGATCTGTGCGAAGTACTGTATTTTACTTGATTAACATGTTTCGATTCTTAGGGTTTTTTATAGTTCTAATTATTCAACAGAGGATGCACATGCGCGTGTTTTAATTCAACCTCCCGTTTTATTACTTAGCCTAGAGTAGTTGGTTGTCCCAGAATTAGGTATAGAAGTTCGAGCTTTAGCTATTGGAAACTAGATCAGTTGTCAGTATTTGCGGTCCCTTTTCTGGTTGTGATTTGACTGCCACTTGTGTTCTTTTGTGTAGATTACTTGTTATGGTAAATGGTATGTGCACGGAAAACTGTGTGATCTTCAAGATCTAGTTGTGGGTGATAATCGGTGATGTTTGGCTCATTTGCAGAAGACATGTTCTTATAGATACTTATGTTGTTGCTTTCGTGAGCTTTGCCTCTATTTGTTTACAATGGATCTGCGTATTCTTTATTTTTTTTCATGTTTCTTGGGTTCAGTTTATGTAGCTGTGATTTGGTTTGCATTGCTTTATTTACTGGTAGTGAACAACAATTGTGCCAATTTATCACATGATGTGATTCTGTGAAGTGCTCAATGCCTGAAGTTGTATAATATAGAGAAGAGCATTGGCCAAACTTTTTTCTTATTCAATGTATAATGCTCCATGAATACTCTTTATTCAAAACTAAAAATCAAGGTATTTGACAGTGTTTCATATCATTTGGCAGCAGTTCTCATGGGAAACCCTTTGATTCTTTGATCTCTAAGAGTTTGCAATGTCTTTGTTAGTGTTCATGTCTCATGTGATTGTAGCATACTTGGGACAAAGCCAAATCATTAGATATTTTTCTAGATCTGGAATCATTCCACAGTTGATTCGCTTGTTCGCTGTGTAGTACTATGAAAAAATGCTTTTGCAGTTTTTTACGCTTTTTAGATTATTGACTTCTTTGAGTTCTGACTGCAGTCACAACTTACCATATTGAGCATTGCTGATTAAGCTATTGAAGATCTTGTAAAGGGTAACTGGAAAGTTAGATATATGCTACCTGTTTGGGTGTTTTACGCTTTAATATGTTTCATATGAGTTGGTCATATACATGCTTCATGTAATATTCAAGGGGTTGGGGCTAAACCCAATCAAGTTGTTTTAAATGGAGAGGGGCCAAAATGCATTCACTATGGAGCAAGCAGACCTGCATAAACAGTATCAGTATAGCTCTAGGGAAGCTGGACATGAGGGATTCCTGCCAGCAGCTCAAGCAATTATGCTAGATCCTGCAAGCAGCAGAAATGCAAATATCAGACTTCCTGACCTAAATGGATCAGAGATTAAACCTGTACTTAATTATTCCATACAGACAGGTGAGGAGTTTGCTTTTGAATTTATGCGAGACCGAGTTATCCATAAGAAGCCTTTAGTTGCCAATACTGCTGGTGATCTTAATTATGCCACTGGATACATGGAACTGAAAGGAATTTTAGGCATTAGTCATACAGGGTCTGAAAGTGGGTCAGATATATCAATGCTCACCATGGTAGATAAAGGTCCAAAAGAATTTGAAAGAACAAACTTGAGCTTGCATGAAAATAGGAGCAACTATATACCAGTTCAGTCAATTCCACAAACTTTATCAAGTTATGGAAGTCGTGGGCCTATACTTGGATATACTTCCTCAGGTACCTCTGACAGCTTGTCCCCAAAGATGAAAGTTCTTTGTAGCTTCGGTGGTAAAATCTTACCCCGTCCTAGTGATGGGAAGCTCAGGTATGTTGGAGGTGAAACACATATTATACGTGTGCCAAGGGATATCTCATGGCGAGATCTTAAGCAGAAAATTTTGACAATTTATGACCAAACTCATGTGATAAAGTATCAGCTTCCAGGAGAGGATCTGGATGCACTTGTTTCAGTGTCCTGTGATGAGGATTTTTTAAATATGATGGAGGAATGGAACGAAGTTGAAGCTAGAGAAGGATCACAAAAACTTCGCGTGTTTCTCTTCTCAATTATTGATTTAGATGATGCTAATTTCAGCCTTGGCAGTGCGGAGGGTGATTCTGAGATTCAATATGTTGTTGCTGTTAATGGCATGGACTTGGGATCTAGAAACTCTATCATGCATGGCTTAGCTAGCTCTTCAGGAAATAATTTGGATGAGTTAGATAGACAGGGTATTGACAGGGAGACAAGCAGGACTGCAACTGTCTCTGTTGGAGTCAGTACTTCAGTGACTGCTGCTCAACCAATTCTCCAAAGTTCCTCCCATGCCTATGAAACCCATCCACAATTTTACCCTGGCCAGTTGATGGATCGTCGAGAAACTCATCAGTTTCAGCCTCACAACCTCTCCAGTGCATCAAATTACTCCCCTTTGGAGGAAACTGCCCGCTCAATGCCGATTCAAGGACTCCTGAATCAACAGCGAAGTCTGAATGAAGGGCAGCCTGTTGCTAACTTTGAGGTTCATAATTCACAGAAATTGATGAAGGAGGAGAAGCTGATTCCTGAACCTTTACTTCGGCAAGAGACTGATCCTGAGAAGAATCATTCTTTTGAAAAAGCTCACCCTGTTACATTAGAAAAAGCACCGACTGCAGTTGCTGCACGAACAGATCTTCATTCCTTGCCTTCAAAAAAGGAGGGAGTATGCCAAGAACTAGAGATGCAATCTTCCTTTGTTGATGCTGCAAGCCTGCCCCAAGTTTCTAAATCTTTTCAAGATGATCAAAGTTCTTCATCTTATAAAGCATTTCCTCCAAGTGATACTGATTCTGCTTCCAATCTGATTGATTTGAGCTACCTGGAACCATCTGCACCTCCTCAGAGAGTTTATTATTCGGAAAGAATACCACGAGAGCAGTCTGAGTTGCTGAATCGGTTATCAAAATCGGATGACTCACTTGGTTCTCAGTTGCTTAGCTCAATTGCAGAATCTGTTGAAAAGTTACACCAAAGTCATCTGGCTCCATCTGCGGAGAATCCCATAACTACTTCCAGACTTCCATATGCAGACAATCAAACTATCAATGATGGACTTGCCCAACTTCACAAGTACAAAGAATTTGCAGATACGGTTTCTCAGATGAATAATAGGCCCTCTGACTCTGACAATGAGGTGGATGCTTCTGTTAGTAGGGATAATGTGGGTGACTACCGCATGGATTATAGTAATAACAATGAAAAACTTTTGGCTGAAGAAATGAGAGAGGCTGGACTCGGAAATGCTGCTGTTGACCAAGTATGCTCTTCATCTAATACTTTCGAGCCTACAGTTGAGATAACTGGCAAAGATTTTTCTCACCCAGTTTTTGCGACAGAGAGCTCATTCAAAGATTTTTCTCAAGGAGCACCAGTTGCTGGTATTTCTGCAACAAAGCAATCAGATATCAGTATAGATATAAATGACAGATTTCCTCGAGATTTTCTTTCTGAAATATTCACTAAAGCAGTTTCTCCTGAGGATGTATATGCTGTTCCTCAAATACATAGTGATGGAGCTGGTGTGAGTGTCAACATGGAGAATCATGAACCCAAGAGCTGGTCATACTTCCAAAACTTAGCACATGAAGGTTTTGGCCAGGAGGATGCTTCTCTTGCTAACCAGAACCATCTTGGTACTCCTGCACTTGCAAACTTTGAAGAAGAAGATCAGAAGGTTTACTATTATGCACCTGAGGTAACTGATGGAATGCCAATGAACCCTGAGTACTCCCAACTCCATTTCATAGAAGACAATAACAAAAATCATCTAGGAGTTGTTGGAGCTGAGTCTACAGAGATTTCAGATATTGGCCATTCGCAACTGAAGGAGAGCGAAAGTATGCAATTTGAAGCAATGATTGAGAACTTAAATTCACCAAAGTCAGGTTATAAGGTATCTTCATTTAATGGTAGTTTCATTTGAAACCTCATTTTCTATCTTGCTAATTGGAGTTCTTTTTATGCCAATGCTTGTAGGTCATGAAGTCAGAAAACCGGAATGCTGGCCTACCTCCTCTTGATCCGTCTCTGGTAGATATTGACATCAAAACTTTGCAGGTACTGTTCAGTTTATGTTAAGACAGTCTCCTTATAAATCTGTCATGTAGATTGTAGAGTATATAAAAACTAAAAAGAAAATGGGATTGGTACTTGATTTTGTTCAAAAAGAAAAAAAGTACGCTGGATTGGCTCCAGATTAGCCTATCTACCTAAATCTTTTTGTAAAGTTCTGAGACCAATGAATAAACTGATCTGTAGGACTTCATGTTGTTTCGTATTAATATTATCTTAATATTTTTATATCACAGTTTCCATTGAACAGTTGAGTATACAACCCTGTCAACTGCATTTTATAAATTATATTACTTGTATTTGTATCCGCTGTTATAAGGGTTCTTAAAGCTCTTTGCTGCATCCATGTCTCAAAGTTTGTTTTTAAGCAAGACGATTGTTAATTTGCTTTATTGTAGTTGAACTTACATACACATATTATACAGCTTAGTAGATGCTAACTAAAATTTTGAGAAGTGAATTGCTTGTGAAATTGTTTCATAATGCAGGATACTCATGTATGTAAAAATAATATAAGTTGTGAATTTATATATTTATAGCACAAATAATCAATATTCTATATCGTAAATTCATATATTTATAGCACAAATAATCGTTATTCTATATCGTAAATTAATATATCTGTGTTGTGGATACATATAATCTATAGTTCCAAGCTGAAATTTATATACTTCTTGTCCATTTTGCGAATGCCAATGTACATTATTAGGCGCAAATTGAGAAACTAAAATTCAACTATGATCTAATAAAGGAAAGTATACTGAAGTTTGGGATGCATCAAAATGAGAATATGTACTATCATTTTGACACAAATATAAAAATAAATATTACAAAAGTTGTTAATAAGATTTTTTGGCAATTATTAGCTGAATTCTTTTGCATGGATGCTCATATCAGGTAATAAAATATGAAGATCTTGAAGAACTGAAGGAACTGGGTTCTGGTACTTTTGGTACTGTGTATCATGGAAAATGGAGGGGATCAGATGTTGCCATTAAGAGACTAAAGAAGATCTGTTTCACTGGCCGCTCATCAGAGGAAGAGAGAATGGTATTTTCTATTATATCGTCAACTCTTGCGATACCTAGCTATTCTTTTTAATAAAAATAATTTTAAGCTACACTGCTAAAATATCACATTTTTATTGCATCATCAACTAAAAGCCAACCAAGAATATAACTTTTATTTGCCTTCTGTTGAAACATATTGGTCAATAACAACTTCCTTTTTTTCCAAGGATGTTCTTAAATTAATCTGAATTATTTTTTAATCATCAGACATTAGAGTTTTGGCGTGAAGCTGAAATACTATCGAAGCTTCACCATCCAAATGTGGTAGCATTTTACGGGGTGGTGCAAGATGGACCTGGAGGGACATTAGCTACTGTGACGGAGTACATGGTCGATGGTTCTCTGAGGCATGTCTTACTTAAGAAAGACAGGTAATACATTTTGCATTTTCAGATTACTCGGCAAATCCTGTAATATGAACTTTTTAGAACCAGTGCAGATTTTCTTGCCATTGTCAGGCATTATTTCAACAAATTTATATTCAACAAATAACTTGCCAGTTTGCAATTTCATGCTCAAAGATATTTACTTTGAATCTCCAATTTTGAATTGCAGGTATCTAGATCGACGCAAGCGGCTTCTGATAGCTATGGATGCTGCATTTGGAATGGAGTATTTACACTCAAAGAATATTGTGCATTTTGATTTAAAATGTGACAACCTGCTTGTAAACCTGAAAGATCCACAACGGCCAATCTGCAAGGTGATTTTAGGATGATTAGTAACCCAATCATGGCCACCTTTTGGTTGTTTTTGTGAACCTTTCAATTTCAATGTGTCCCAGGTTGGTGATTTTGGCTTGTCGAAAATTAAAAGAAACACCTTGGTTTCTGGTGGTGTGCGTGGAACTCTTCCATGGATGGCACCAGAACTGCTAAATGGTAGCAGCAACAAAGTCTCGGAAAAGGTATATAATAAATCTCCAATTTTCACTGTGGTTAAGATTGCCAAATCAGTTCTTCAATATAATTGTTGCCATTAAGTTAGCAACTGACATTGTGGGAGCATAGCGTACTGATGGGATTTTATCTCATAATTTTCATAGTAGTCGAGATTCCAAAGTGCACTCAAAGCGCTAGGGTCTTGCATCTCACTTTTACAAAAAGCGTAAATAAAGCGCTCGCTTGGGAAAAAAAGCGCACTATTATAAATTCATCCAAAAAATTATAAGTTTAGAGAATTTATAAAATGTACCTACTTAAAATTAATAAATATTACATGTCACAATAGTCCGCAGCCAGAAAAAGTCATTAAAATCAAACCCCTTTGCGTTTCTTTCAAAGCGCGCTCTTTTTGCACCCCAGCGCTTTGTGTTCAACAAAAGCGCAGAGGGTGCGCTTTTATGCTATGATTGTATTTGTGTTTCTTGTTCACTCTTCTTTATCGAGTTTATAAACAAGTTCGTGTGAAACTTGATTGATTTGAATATTTTCGGACAACTATACTTTGTGCAACAGTTCATCTGAATCTAATTTCCTATTTAAAGACACAACTGGAGTAGAGTAGTCATGTATCTTATTTTACATTATATTACAGCTCTCAAAATCTCTATTCTTGTCGTCACAGGTTGATGTTTTCTCATTCGGAATTGTCTTGTGGGAAATCCTTACCGGAGATGAACCATATGCCAATATGCACTATGGTGCCATCATAGGTACAAAAAAATCTCGCTTCTTGATAACCGCATTTTCCGGGAACCGTATAATCTAAGTTTGATGTTCTTGTAGGAGGAATTGTAAATAACACATTGAGACCAACAATTCCGAGCTACTGCGATGCGGAATGGAGAAAGCTGATGGAGCAGTGCTGGGCCCCCAATCCCGCAGCCCGGCCCAACTTCACCGAGATCGCTGGCAGGTTACGTGTCATGTCGAATCAAGCCAAAGCCAACGCCAACAAAACTTCCAAGTAGTGAAAAAAGTTCAAATCTTTAATTGTTTCTTGATTTCCTCGTGTATTAGTGGGATTTTTTTTTTTTGAAAATATAATTATTTGGGTGTCTTTGTATACTAACGTTTAAAGATTTAATTCTTTTTTATTATATAGTTACGAATTCTGTATTGGGTTATTTTTATATGCCAAGTAAAGCATCTAATGGTGTCCTTGCCGTTGGGTGGGTGATCATTGTTGATTGTGAAATAATAATAAAATATTTACATGTTGATTTTTGTTCTTTCTTGCTGTGCTCATTTATCTATTCATGTATCGCTACGGTTGACATAAGCAAGATAACAACTTCTTAACTTAACCTGCTTAACTAATTCTACTTGGCTCAAATCCACATTTATAATAATCTTAGAAAATAAGTCGTTTGTATTGTAATTTTTTAGGTTATGCTTTCTTTGTAAAATGATTATTTCATCAAGTAGCGTATAAATGAATAATGTTGCAAATGATAAATTATTTGTATAGATCTAATGAAAAATATAATTTTTACAATGGATATTACTCTTTTTAATGATTCTTTTTAAAAGTTGAAATCTTTTATTTTATTATTGAATAGAAAAAATAACATAGGGGTGTTTCTCGGAACTTTTACTTTTCAACTTTTAAATTAAAAGATTCTTATAAGAAGATTATGACTTATAAGACAGGTAATAGAGAGTTTCTTATAGCTTTTTTAACTTAAAAGTTAAAAATAAGACAAAAGTTAGAATTAAGTCACACTTACTTTTTAAAAAAATCACTTATAAGATATAAGTTGAATAAATAGAAGTTTTGAGAAACGCCTCTGTGGTATCTAGAATGATATTTCTAATAGCTTATCTTCTTAGTATATTAGTATTCTAAAGTGTTCTAATGACTTATAATTGAACTTGCAGGTAACTTATAATGTAAAAACCTAAATTATATTTTATTTTTAAACGGTTTATAAGCATTCAAGGTTTAATAAAAAAGAGAGATAAATTCATCAATCATTTAAATTTTTACTCCAAATGTTATTTTTACATATATTTTTAGTTATTTTATAGTTTCTACAACTAATAAATTACTTACAAGCTATTTTATCAAATACGTCTACTCCCCATGAACTCCTTATCAACTACCAAACACTTCAACCATTTTTTTAAAAACTCCTTGCAAGATAAAAAAATGTGTTTACATGAAAACTCCCGTAACACTCGTATTTTTTTTTAAGAAAATGAATTTGAGCTGAACGGAAAGAAACCTCTAAAATAATTGGAAAATGGTGGCATAAAAGTAATATTACATGAAAACTGTGGACAAAGTAATAACAATAAATAAATTAATTTATGTGGTCTGGCTGGCCAGGAGGCCCAGGAGGAAAAAAATAGTAATTAATAATGCGTCGCGGAGAACAGACAAAACTATGTAGCAGTAGAAGATAGAAGAAAGTGAAAAATATAGAAAAATGAAGTCGTCTTGCTTTTGCTTCACTTTCCGTTCAAATTCCTATCACATGATGACTACTCTGCTACTTACTGCCGGCGGCTTACGCGATCCGTCTTGACTCTCTTTCTCTCTTCCAAACTTTATGGTTCAACCCTTTCCAATTACTCTGACTTTTTTCAGGTACTTCTCCCTTTCTTTCTGGTTGATCTTTTAGGTTTTAATTTTATGGGTTTTTCACTGATTTCTGACTGATCGGGTCTAAATAAGGGTCACATAGCTCAAAATTTTTCTTTCTTTGCCATGCTTTTTTTTTTTTTTTGTGCAGATAAAATGAAATTTGGTGAACTGGATTGTATGATATAGAAATTTATCTTGAAGTTTCATGTAATTGATTTTCAGATGTTCGATGTCTGCATGTTTGACAACATGCTTACCTTTTTTGAGGGTTAATCGAAGCTCCTCTCCGATAGTGGCTAATTTTCTTGTTCGATTTTGATTATTACTACTGATACATCTTTTTCCCCCCTCATTTCCTGAGATCTGATGGCTTCAGACTGTTGCATTATTTCATTTTAAATTTATGTTTTCTTCTAGTTTTTGTTTTCCTTTTTATATGTTTGAGTAGTACTCTTGATAATCTTTCCAGCATATTATATATTATTATTCTTTTCAATTCTTTGTTTACTGATTGCTGTTAAATTTAGGATTTCTGAACATATTGGAGATGTTGATAAGACCAATTATACCAGGGAAGCAACTGAATTGTATATTCTGTTTAACTTCTTCGACTGAAACATCATCATTTCCATATCTCATTGCTGTCATTCGACTTTCCTATAGATGGAGTTTGTAGTTGATTTGTCTTGGATTGGCAACCTTGTAAATGGTCTTCATGTAAATTCATTCCCAGTATTAGAGCTAATCCTAGTCATATAGAGCTAAATGGAGCGAAATCCAAACAGTTTCACAAAGGAACAGTCAGATGTGCGTCAACAATTTGATTATAATGATCAGGAGGAAAGATTTCAACCTGCTTCTCGTGCAGCTCTTATGGACCATACAAGTAGCAGCAGCAATTATAGGAGATTTCCTGATTTAAATGTACCACAAGTTAAACCTGTCCTTAATTACTCTATACAAACAGGCGAGGAATTTGCTTTCGAATTTATGCGTGATCGAGTTAGTAACAAGAATCCTATCATCCCAAATGCTCCTGGTGATCACAATCATGCTGCAGTCTATATGGAGCTAAAAGACGCTTTGGATGCTGTCCAAACTGGGTTTGTTAGCAAGCCAGAAATTCCAATCATCCCTGAGAAAAATCCCATTAGTGCAAAGAGAACAAATTTATTTCTGAATGAACAAATGAGCAATTACAACTCTATTTCTTCAGCACCATCAGTTTCAACGGAACATAAAAGTCGAGAACTTGTTCGTAGTGCTATGCACTCTACAGCATCAGATTGCTCATCTGCGAAGATTAAGGTTCTCTGTAGCTTTGGTGGCTCAATAATGCCTCGTCCTGGAGATGGAAAGCTCAGATATGTTGGAGGCGAGACCCGAATTATAAGTATATCAAAGGAAATTTTATGGAATGAGCTTAAGCAGAGGACATTATCAATTTATAGCCAACTTCATGTAATAAAATACCAGCTTCCTGGAGAAGATCTCGATGCCTTGGTTTCTGTTTCATGCGATGAGGATCTGCAGAATATGTTGGAGGAGTGGAATGAAGTGGATGATAGAGAAGGATCAAAGAAACTTCGAATGTTTCTTTTCTCCATGAGTGATCTGGAAGATGCTCAGTTTGGCATGGGCAGTTTGGAGGGTGATTCTGAAATTCAGTATGTTGTTGCTGTTAATGGCATTGACTTTGGATCCAGAAGAAACTCGATGCTACATGGGCTGGAAACCTCTTCTGCAAATAATCTGAATGAGATTAATGGATTAGGAAGTACTTCACCTTTGCCTAGCACTTTTCCTACTGTTCAACAAATTGCTCCAAATTCTTCCAGTGCATATGAAACTAATTCGCAGTTATATCATGGGGAGATGGGTCAGCAATATCAGCAGCAGTATCACCGTGATTCTGTTAATTACTCCCCATCTGAAGAAATTGCTGACCCAACCTCTCTTAATGGGCATCGGAAAGGAGTTTATATTGAAGGACAGTCATTTCAGGTGCAGAATAAGCAGAAATTAGTTAATGAGTTGAAGCCAAATGCTGATGGTTCATTTCAGCATGAGATTCGCTCTGAGAATTCCCATCCCTTGGAAAATGCTTATGCTAATCCTACTGGTGAAGTACCCATTTCTTATGCTCCTCATGAAGATCTTCACTCAATGCCCTCAAAAAATGGGGAGAAGTTTCTGGGATCCGATGTCTCTTCTGCTGTAGATGCTATTAATGTATTACAGGTTCCAAAAAGTGGCGAAGACGATAAAATTTCCATTTCAAGTAGTACATTAGGCATGGATTGTGGCAATTCTGTTTCAAATTTGATTGACATGAACTATCTTGAACCATCTGTGCCTCAGAGAATTTATTACTCTGAAAGAATACCCCGGGATCAAGCAGAGCTCATGAATAGGTTATCAAAGTCTAATGATTCACATGGTTCCCAGTTTATTATTTCTCATTCGCATTCCGATGTTTCTGAACAGAAGTCAATTGCAGAATCAGCTGTAAAAGTTGGTCAAAATAATCTCACTCCTCATTCTGAACACGAAATGCAGACTGAAAAACCATTAAAAATAGATCCTCAACCCATCAACCAAAAGAACAAAGATTTTGCAGAAGATGTTTCCCAGGAAAATAAGTCACTTGGTGATTCCCAAGATGTTCGGAAAGGTGGATTCAAGCTTGCAGTTACAAATGATGCCAGTGACACTGTTACCCAAGATGCTGTAATTAAGGCTGAGCAAGATTACAATACAGGTGATCGTAAGAAACTCCAGATGGAAGAATTAGGGGAAACTAGACCACATCTTTCTCGAGGAATTTTCCCTGTTGACATTTCAGCAGCGAAGCAACCAGACATCAGTATAGATATTAATGACAGATTACCCCGTGATTTTATTTCTGACATATTCTCAAGAGAGATAATTACTGAGGGTAGGGCTGGTGTTAGCCCAGTGAACATAGATGGAGCAGCGGGCGTGAGCATAATGATGGAAAATCCAGAGCCTAAGCATTGGTCGTATTTTCAGAAGTTGGCTCAGCAAGAATTTGTTCACAAAGGTGTTTCTCTTATGGACCAGGATCATCTCGGAACTCCATCTTATTCAGCAAAAATCAAAGAAGAAGGTCAGAAGGTTGATGGTTTTACTGGTGTGCTGACAGAGGGCATTCCGGTGGGCCATAAATCTTCCCAACTCTCTTTCGGTGAAGATAAGTCAGGAAAACAGTTACTGGGAATGGGACCATCTGATTCCACAGTTCTATCGGATTTTGATCATTCTCAATATAAGGGCAGTGAAATGGTGCAGCCTGGTATTATGATGGAGGACCTTAGATCTCCAGAAACACATTATGAGGTATCTCTTTCTCAATGACATTTTTATGTGTGAATTCATTTCTGAGCATTATAACTAAATTCCATTCGTGCTCTTAGGATGGGAAGCAAGAAAATAGGAACTTTGGTCTGCCTCTGATGGATCCATCTATGCTTGATTTGCAGGTCTACAACTTTTTCTATATATAAAACATATCTTTACGAGTTCTCTCTTGTTTATTTGCGGATTTCAAAGAATTTTCTATCTATCAAAGCTCAAGGCATTAAGAATTTCTACAGAAGAAAACATTATACTCCAGTGCACGTTGCCATATTGATTAATTTCTCACAATCACAAATTTAATGGGATAATGCTATGCCATGCTTTATAATTCTGAAAATAAAATGGCTATCCAAGTAATGAGGTGCTCACAAGGACCAATTTTTATGGCATAGATATGAATTCTTTGTATTCCTAATTTAGTTGCATGTTCAACAGTATACAAATAAGGGAACCTTTTTGCTTCTCTTTTTTCTCCCTGTTCTCTGTAGAGCTTTTTGTGCATTTGAGTTCTGAAAATAACAAAGTAATCATATAGATATATATGGTATTTCTGGATTTTTTTTATGATTAATTTTTAAATATCTTGATGTCGATGCAACTAATTAATGTCTTTCAGATTTCTAAGCCGCATCTGAGGTGCCAAACATGTTTTCCTTTCCTACATAATGTTATATTATGGTTCATTCTCTGTACACAATGTTCGAACTGGAAGTGGACAAGTTATACTGTTTTTGTTAGATTTTTATAACAAACAGTCAAATACGACCTTTCTTGTAGCAGTAGCAGGGTTAACCATAATTTGTATTTCTTTTCTTTCAGAAGTCAAATTACAAGTTTGCGTTCTTTGTTGTTTTTTCAAGTTATTTGAAATTAATAGACTTCTGACCGTGGTTAAAAAAATCTGGCCTGCTTAGTTGGTTTTCTTTTCCAACAGATAATTGAAAATGATGATCTTGAAGAGCTCAGAGAACTGGGTTCTGGCACTTTTGGAACCGTATATCATGGAAAATGGAGGGGATCAGATGTTGCCATTAAGAGGCTTAAGAAGATCTGTTTCACTGGTCGATCATCAGAGCTAGAGAGACTGGTAACGGTTGCTAATCATTTCTCAATTTATCATACATGGCCATTTTAAGGAGGCAATACAAGAGACAACTCTATCTGTTCTCAATTTGAATTTTCCTTTCTCATTAATGTATTATTACATTATATTCATTGTCATGCTTAGACTGTTGAATTTTGGCGGGAAGCGGAAATCCTTTCAAAGCTTCATCATCCCAATGTGCTCGCATTTTATGGCGTGGTACGAGATGGTCCAGGGGAAACATTAGCTACTGTGGCTGAGTACATGGTTGATGGTTCTCTTAGGCATGTTTTACTCAAGAAGGATAGGTAAACTATGCATTCGTATAGTCTTCTATATCATATTGTCATCTTCCACCTCTCTGATTATAGTTGCAGTTTGAAATTATTTCATTTTGTATCCAGATTAGTAACGCATCATTATTATGCTCTCCTAACCTCGAAAGCATTCTAGCTTTACAGATTTGCTTGTGTGGTTCATTGAATTTTCAGTTTTATGCTGCATTGTTAATTTAGTTGTACTTTACAATATTTTCTTGAACCACTCTTTACTTACAGGTATCTGGATCGCCGCAAGAGGCTTCTGATAGCCATGGATGCTGCTTTTGGAATGGAATATCTTCATTCAAAGAATATTGTGCATTTTGATTTGAAATGTGACAACCTGCTTGTCAACTTGAAAGATCCCCAGAGACCAATCTGCAAGGTAAGTGAAAATTCATACTTAGCTAACATTTTCTTACTACAAACTTTTATGTATAGTTTTCCAACCGTTCTAACACTAGATTCCCTAGGTTGGTGATTTTGGTCTGTCAAAAATTAAACGAAATACTTTGGTTTCCGGAGGTGTACGCGGAACTCTTCCATGGATGGCACCAGAGCTTCTAAATGGTGGCAGCACCAAGGTCTCAGAAAAGGTATAGCTGTTGCATTATATGAAGTTAGTTTTCTTATACCCGGTATATATGATTAAATTATTAGGATATCAATAAATATGCGGCTATCAGGGCTCAAGATTTATTGTCTTTAAAATTTTCAATGCTTCTTTGATAAGTTTCATCTTGACTAGTCTCTGATAAAGACAATTGGTAAATATATAGGAAGTTGAATTTGAAAGTATAATCTCAATTTCTTTGATAAGTAAATATATAGGAAGAGGAAGGCACAAATGTATGGTTTTTTAAGATCTCATTTCAACTTAAATATTTTCAATCATGTGTGTGTATATTACTTTACAACAATCCGCAGGTTGATGTTTTCTCCTTTGGTATCGTCCTATGGGAGATTCTCACTGGTGAGGAGCCGTATGCCAACATGCACTATGGCGCAATCATAGGTGCGATTCTACTTGTATCTCTTTCTTTTTTTTTCTCACTAATTTCGGAGCCGTTGACAGAATGCTATTATGTTTGTGAGGCATTGGGAAACTTTTATATATTTTTGCTTCGTATAGAGTTTATTATGCAAGTATAAACTGGCCATACTTGTAGAAATCTGCTTTAAAAACTACTGCCTGTACAGTTTCGAATGTGTTTCCTGAAGAACATATTACATTATCCAGCAGCCAGATTAGGTTGAACTGAAAATCTGATTTGGTTACTTGGGGTAGAAGGAATTAAGTTAGGATAAAAGCAACATTTGCCCCCTGAACCGTGTTGTTTTACATGTTATGCTCTTGATCATTTACAAACTTGCATGTTATGAGCCCTTCAGTCAAGAAGGTTATGCTTTCTAGGATTCATGATGTAAGTTAATATAACCACAACCTTCAAATAGGCCTAATGCATCAGTAGCTACCTCAACTCGTTCCAAAAAGACCTACTAACCCCCTTGAACTTTCAAAGTGACCCTTTGCTCCCCCAGACGACACGTGTCAGTTTCTCATTGGACAGGAAATTTAAAAATTTGACGTCTTTGAAAAGTCAAACCAATCAGAAGCTGACACGTGACGTACAGGGGGCCAAAGTGGTGCACTTTTCTAATGTTGTGGGAGCTACGTGCTTACTCTGAAAGTTGAGGGGGCTATAGGTTTATAGCTACTGATGCATTAAAAATATAAAATATAATATTAGATGAATGATTCATCAAAAAAATCATGATAAGAGGCATCATCACGATGCTTTCATTTGTCAAGTTATAACATCACATCACATAGACCGAGAGTGATAATGGTATGTTTTATAGCTACGTTAAGCTGTGCGATTAAGCTCTATGGATTTGTAAAACTTTTCCACGTGCACAGGTGGTATTGTGAATAATTCACTGAGACCAACAATTCCGAAATTCTGTGACCCGGAATGGAAAAGATTGATGGAGCAATGCTGGTCCCCTAATCCTTTAGCCAGGCCCTCCTTCACAGAAATCGCAGGTCGTTTACGCGTATTGTCAACTGCTGCCAAAGGGCATGCTCACAAGCCACCAAAGTAACGGGCCAGAGTTTCTTCCAGCTCGCCCCAAAGGATCAGCTAAACATAACCTTGAAATCGCAATCTCATTCGTATTTATGGCTGAATGTCTACTTGTATCATGTTAATAGTAGTAGATGTTGGCTTTCGTGGAATTTTTATGTAATGGGAATTTGCTACTTGATATTATTTGTGTATGTATATTGGTATTTGTGTATATGCGAGCCTCAAGTTTTTTTCTTCCCTTTACATGTCGTTGGATTCAATTGTCTCGTATAATAACCTTAGATCCAAAAACATCTTTGATCTCTAATGGATGTTTTTCCCTTTCAAGAGACTACTTGATGCTTTTTCAATTGATTTTTTTAATATAAAAAATAAAGTTCAAAGATCTTTAAGAAAGTAATAGAAAGAAAATGTCATTTTGGATCAATTAACTATAGCTTTAGTGTTCATTTGATGTCTTATCTATTCAATTTGAGCTCGAGTATGATAACTTAACAGATAGTTGAAGGGTTTCATAATTTTATATAGGTTTAATGTATTCGTAGCTCATCTAATTTTTCACATTACACCTACTATTTTTTAACTTTGAAAAGGTCTGTGTAACTCTTTTAATTTTCAAAAATTACATAAGTTTTTCCCTTAATATCATGTGTAGCTTCTAATCAGTATAATTTAAAATTTGAAAATGATGTTTTTGAAAAAGCAAACTAATAAAAAGCTGATATAATTTTTAAGTGATAAATTGATGCATTTTAAAGTTCAGACATGGGAACTAATTTTAGATTAGAACTATATAGAATGAAATAAATTAGAGGAGATATGCATCAAAGCATATTTGTATTCCAAATATACAGAACACAAAAAAAAAAAAAAATGGATAGAAATTTGAGTGGGCCACCGCCCCCCTTGTATTGACAATTGCACCGGCCATCTGTGGAAATTTTTTATGATGACTTTATATCATACAAAAAGAAGCACCGACCAACGACTTCAACGCTTTATCTTTTTAGCCGTTATTCTCCATGAATTTGTTTCATGGATAGAATTTTGTAGTTGTCCACCAGGTTAAACACCCAAAACTGTTCCGGAATTTACGAAAACGAGTTTTCAACTTTTATTATTTGCAGAAATGGCCCGGAAACGTTTCGTAGGGGTTTCCGTTTCCGAAATGGATGGGAAACGCGGAAACGGCATGTCACAGGAGTTTCCGTGCTTCCTAGTGTAACATACATTCAATT
>CATIWQ010670704.1:0-10106 GCA_949673415.1 Euphorbia schlechtendalii
CGATGGTGCTCGATCCCATATTTCCTCATTAGGTCTGATGTGGCTCCTTGGAATTGAACCCCATTATCCGATACGATGTGATGTGGGATGCCATATCGGGCGAATATATGCTTTTCTATGAACTTGGCCATCTTCTTAGCGGTGATGTTGGCATAAGATTCGGCTTCCACCCATTTTGAAAAGTAGTCAACTACTACTATAATGAATCGATGTCCATTAGTCGAGTTTGGCCGAATCTCGCCAATAATGTCGATGCCCCACGCTGAGAATGGCCAAGGAGTAGATAAGCTATGGAGTTCGGATGGGGGTAGATGATTGATGTCAGTGTAAATCTGGCACTCATGGCACTTTCATACTTCCGATACGTAGTCTGTGACCATTGTTGTCCAATAATGGACCGCAATATCCCGCATGCATTTGTCTCATCAAGAATAGTGCCTCCTGTTCTGTGAGACATCTCAACAGCATTCCTTCTAATGTTCGTTTGAACAGGTACCCTTCTACTAGACGGAACTGAGTCGCTAACTGTCGTAATGAGGTTCTTTCAGAGTCTGTTGCGCCTTCTGGGTATTCCCCGATCTGTAAAAATTTGACAATGTCAAAGGACCAATTCTCGATAGCTTGTTGATCCTCCGTTTCTAGTAGGCAATAGTAGAAGGGTTCTTTGGTCGTTTGCTGTACAACAGGTTTGATTGACTGAGTTCTAGGGCCTTCCCACATTGATGCTAGTGTAGCGAGTGCATCTTCCATTTAGTTTTCATCCCTGGGCACGTGTTTGAAGATGCATTTGGAAAATTTTTGTGAGATTTTCCATACCGTTTCCACATAAGGACGTAGTGATTCTTCTCTTATTTCCCAGTCGCCAGTGACTTGCTTAATAACCAGAGCTGAGTTTCCCACCACCGATACTTCTCTTGACCATGCCTTTCAAAGAGCCTCTAACCTAAACATGCAGGCCTCATATTCTACCCCGTTGTTTGTTACTGGGAATTCAAATCGTTTGGAAAGGGGTATAACTTCGTTTTGTGGTGTTATCACTACAACACCTAGGCCAGCTCCGTTTTTGTTCATTACACTATCGAAGAACATTTTCCACTCTGCACTGGCGTCCTCTATCAATTCTAGTTTCTCATCTAGAAATTCTAGATTTTCAATGTAATCAGAGTCTAATGGTTGATTTGCCAAAAATTCAACGACTGCTCGTCCCTTAATGACTTTTTTTATCACATATTCAATGTCAAATTCAGATAGTAGCAATAACCAATGTGAGAGTTTTCCAGCTAGTGTTGGTGACTGGCATAAGTACTTCATCGGGTCTATCTTTGCGATGGCTTTTATATGATAAGATTGGAAGTAATGTCGTAGTTTTTTTGTCAACCAAACCATCGTTGTGCAGATTTTCTCCACTAAGGTTTGGCGTGACTCATACTCGAGTAATTTTTTGCTCAAGTAGTACACTGCATGTTCGCTTCTATCTTCGTGTTCTTGCACCAGCATGGCTCCAACCGATGACTCCTCAATTGCTAGGTATAGGATCAGGGGCTTTCCAGGTTCTGGTGGGCGGAGGACGGGTGGGCTTAACAAATATTGTTTAATTTTGTCAAACCCTACCTGGCACTGGTTGTTCCAAACTATTGGTTAGTCCTTTCGTAGTAATTTGAAGATTGGCTTACAAATGGTAGTGAGTCTGGCGATAAATCTGCTTACATACTATAGAGACCCTAGAAAGACCGGACTTCTTTCTCAGTTTTCGGGGCGGGCATATCCCTAATGGCTTAGCTTTTATTAGGATCCATCTCAATTGCTTTTTGGCTGATTATATGCCTAGGAGCTTCCCTAATGTGACCCCAAATAGGAGTAGATTATACATTTCGATTCTTGTGAGAAATTTATCTAGGACAGCTGGATGCTCCTCTCTGGTGTTGGACTTCACAAGCATGTCATCAATGTAAACTTCCACCTCCTTATAGATCATATCATGCAGGAGGGTTGTGACTACCCGTTGATATGTTGCGCCAGTGTTTTTCAAACTAAATGGCATTACCTTGTAGTAGTATAGGCCCCATTCAGTGATGAATGCTGTCTTGATCTTGTCAGCTATAGCCATTAGTATCTAGTTATAGCATGAGAAGCCATCCATGAAGGAATACATGGCTACCCTTGCTGCGCTATCAACCAATACATCTATGTGGTGTAGAGGGAAGTCATCCTTTGGGGAGGCCTTATTCAGATCCCTGAAATCCACGTAGACTCTGACCTTGCCATCTTTCTTTGCTATTGGGTGTGAGCAGACGATACGGACCGGTGGGCCGAGAGTGCACGGTTTAATAGGCGCCATCCAACGGGGTGTTTGAAAAAAGGGACCCGGTAGAAAAGGTTAAAAGAGGAAAGCAAAAATGTTTTAGATCGGTACCCGAATCTGCCATCTCTTAGTGTGTAGTCGCCACCTGGATTAGTACTTTCCAAGAATTAGAGTCCTAGAGGCTTAACGTCCGAGGGACAGCCCATCAAGACTTAGAGATTCGGGTCTGGGATAAGTTGCTTATTTCTCATTGGATCACATTAAATTACATCTACAGAAAATCGTATTTTCTTAGTTATGCATATTCGCTCTTAGGTCTTTTTTCGAGTTTACATGCATGATTCACGTATTGAAAAAATAGTAAATCCATCCACAAAACAGTAAGTAAATGCGAAAGGTAAATGCGGAAAATAAAAATTACAAATCTTTCAAAAATCGGGGGACGCAACCGCCCGCTATCCTATTAATTACATTTCCCAAAAAAATGAAAATGCGATACCCTAAGGAAAATTAAAATCCTAAACATACATCAAACCTGCATCCACAAAGGTTAGCACAGGGGATATCACATATGTTCGATTTGATTTTAGCGAGGCCCGTGTGGCCTACTTAAAACATCGGCGATTTACAAGTTGTTAATTTAAATAAAAAATTGGTTCATTTTTATTTACACGTATGTTGATCAATTTTATTAGTGAAAATGATCACATGGCATAAGGTGAGGTATGTTATCCGGGAAAAATTTCAATTCCCTTCGTTGGGGTATTCTAACATAAAAATAAAAAATAAAGAAAGAAATAAAGATGAAGGAGAGATTACAACATCATTTACATAAAAAGGAATAAAAATATTCCTAGGTCCACAAATAAAATCAGAAAAAGAGGAAAGCAGATGAAAGCATGAAATTCGTAACTCTAGGAACTTAGAGACTTACCCTTGCGGTATGAATCCACTTCGCCGTATCCGTTCGATCCTCGGGAGTGTTCCTCATTCGTTTTTATAGTTTAATTTGAAAAATAAGCTTTTGGTTGGAAATCCCATGTTCACAGCTGCCCCTCGTCTGATAATTGCTGGTTGTATAACCAGTATTATCACACGAAAAGAGCGAAGGGATTGAGAATATAACTGACCAGTGCGGTTGACTACTTCTTGTTCCCAAACATAGTCCTTCCTTTCTGGCGACGTGTCTTCATAGGATTGTTCATTTCTTTCTTCGGAATCCCTTGGTGCTCCTTGTATGCGAGTCGACCGTTTCTTTCTACGACGTCCCTTTGGTGGTTGGTAGCCGTTTCATTCTTCGGTTGATAAATGAGACTGTTTCATTTTTCAGCCATTGAGATAACCATTTCCTTCTTCGGTTATGTTTTGAATTTCCTTAGCCGGATGTTGACTTGTTTCTTATGACAAGTCAAAGAAAAAAGGTAATGTTAATACATTTTATGATGAATGTTTTAATTATTTGATTGATTTTATGTGAAGCAAAAATTTTTGCCCCTTCAATTAAAAATTAAAACATGATAAATAAATAAGTTTAATAGAAATTCAAGGATGTCCCGAGAATTGCTTCTTTATTTTAGGAGGCTTTTGTTGCAATGTTGACTTTAGGCTTGAGTGGGCCACCATCTTGTTTGTAGGTTCCTCATGTGGAGGTGGGGATTCTTGTTTATCGGGATAATGTTACCCTAGTTTGGCATCGTCTTTACCTGTAAATGATGTGATGCGAATGTAATGTATGCATGATTTTATGCATGAATAATTTTTATCATATGATCTATGTTCGTTTATTATAGGTGTCATGGGCTTCTTTCAGTGAAGAGCCTTCTCTTGTGCTAGTGCCTAGTTACCCCTATGACTTGTCTTGTTAAGGATTCCATGGACGACTCCCTCAAAGCGACGACCATGGGTTTGTTGAATCATATTCGAGTTCATAGCTTGGATCTAATTTGAGGAAAGTCTGGATGAGTCGTTGATCCCGCGTTGTGTCAGCGATGATCGCTTGGAAGCCGTTTGCCTGAAGTGTTGAAGGTATATAATGCCTCGTACCATTTCGAGGAGGTGATGATGAATTTGACATTTCTTTGGTTCTAATTTCTGCATAGTTCCCTTGCTGGTTTTCAATTTATCGAACCTCGTCTTAATTTTTTCCTGGACCGCCCTTTCAGGTTTTCAATTTAGTAGACTCATTTTTCTTTATTTTATTCTTTTATATTTTTTCATTTTTTGAATGTTTACTTGCGACATTCTACCATTGACATGCAAGCAATCAAGATAAGCATATGCATAAAGATTCAGAAAAAATGACAGTTCATTGATGAACTTAACAGGGGTATAAATGTTTCAAATGATTTGACTCCTGCCATCAATTAGCCTTTTTAGGTTTTCTAACCAATGTTGTTCTCTCGATGTCTTAAGTTTTTCCTAAGCCGCCCTTTTCGGGTTTTCAACTTAGCGGACTATTCTTTTTGTTGTTTGAAAAGAAGCCCTAAGGTTTGCTCAACTAACCGAGTGTTAATTGATAGGCTGATTACAAATTTATTCTTTTTTGTTAGGTACTACTCTTTATCGATTTATTTCCTTCACCTATGCGTGATAGCAATTGTGTAAGACTTGGATGATTTGGTAGATCAACTGCCATCCATGTCCATGACTTTAGTTGTTATCTCGTTCAGCATTTTCTGACCGATTGGTTAGTGCTCGTGTCACTTTGCTGGCTTGACGTGTATGTGATGATGGGTCTTGATCGTCGACATTTCCTTTGATGGTGCGATGATTGCCCCATAAATAGTAGCAAGCTGTGTGAAGGAACTATTGATGTGTTCAACGATCTGACTCCTTTTAACATTGATTCTTGTTTGAAATGATGGTGATCCGTGTGATGGAGTTGTTGATGTGTTCAATGATCCGACTCCTTCTTTGTGACATCGCGCTACTTGTTTGATCTCATGAATGGTGGTGATGGAGTTATTGACATGTTCAATGATCTGACTCCTTCTTTGTGATGTTTCACCGGTTGTTTAGTCCTGCGAATGGTTGTGATGGAGTTGTTGACGTGTTCAATGATTTGTCTCCTTCTTTGTGGCATTGCACCGGTTGTTTGGTGATGGAGTTGTTGACGTGTTCAACAATCTAACTCCTTCCTTGTAGCATTGAGCCGTTTGTTTTGTCCCAACTTGCTTGGTTGACATTTTGGCCTTATTCTAGTTCCGATCCTTTTGATCTTTGCATGCTTCATTCTCTTGATTGAGTCAGTGGACGTTTCGTGCTTAGAGATCTTTCCATTGATCTTTCATCCTTATATGATGAGGTAATTGCTATCACTCATTGTCTAAGTACATGTATTTATCTCTTACTTTATCTCAAGAGTCAAATCATTTGAATTTTTGGGGAATCCATTTACACCCAAATTAATTTCATAAAATGATGTGTCACGTATGCTAAAAAAAACATTATGTATATGTTTATGAGAATGTGTGATGTCATTGATAAAATATCAAGCATATAAATAATGTTCAATTTATTCAAAATAATTCAAAAGCCCCGTGGCAAAGTAGCTAAATGCTAATTATTACATAATCTTCCTTCATGTTAGTCCTCCCTAGATGTATCAATGGATTCGAAGTGTTCCATCCTATCCGCCTTCTCAAACACTTCTTGGTAGCTCAAAAAGATGTCTGATCCAAACTTGTTCCTATATGATGGCAGTGCACCGTCCAGAAGCTTGGTTATCATCTCTGGTAGGTTCAAACGAGTCTGCAGCCTGACTTGTGTAGCCATCCAATGCGTATAGTAGGATTTGAAGTTCTCACCCTACCTTTGCCTTATGGCCTCCAAATGTTGCGTTGTGGTTTCCATCTGAGAGTTGAAACCATAATGCCCCAGCATAGCTTGAGCATGGCTATTCCAATCAGTGGCTATATCCAGCGGAAGTTGGCAGTACCATTCATTGACCGGGTGGCCTAAGGTGATGATAAAGAGCTCCATCATTTGGTCGCTGACCCTCAATGCTCTCATCATTGTTTGATAATGCGTTAAGTGAGCGCGCGGGTCGCCAGATGCAACGTACTTCTCAAACTATGGCATTGCGAAGTTTGGGGGTAAACTGTCTTCATCACCGACTGTCAATTGTGCAGGGTACATGTTCCTTAGGTGGCCATCGTGAATGGCCAAGAACTGTTACCATAGTTCCGCCATGCCAGGTTGTTGGAGGATGGCATCCCCTGCGCTTGGATAAGAGCCATATTGCCCCTGGGGACATGCCACAAAATGGGGCAGTTGAGATGCTTGGAACTGTGAGGTGACTGACGTAGTCCAGTTGGGAATAGGCTGTTTGGTCATTCCTTGGTAGAAAGGCCCTAGTGCAAATGTCGGTTGGATAGTTTATCCAGGGAAGAATTGACTTTGGTTCAGCTGACTTTGTCTTGCCCCGAACTGATAAAAGGTAGTTAGGGGAATCATGAGTGAAGTAGGAGGTCCCCCTGTCGAATTGACATTGTTGAGGGTGACCTCCGGGCTAGGCACTGCATTCTGGGCCCTCTCGAGGTGCTGGCGAATGAGCGTAGCTAGCTGTTTGCTGTTGGCAAAGGCGTTTATGGCAGCTGCAATCTCGGTGCTCATCGATGACTACTGAGAACTTTGTCCTGTAAGGATGGGGTAATCTTCTCCTTGTGGACTAGCCATAATAGTGTGTTGAACCGAATCTGAGTCTGAACCCGAGTCCTCACTTGAGTTAGTGGGTGGAACCCCCTCCAGATTGGCCATAATTGGGGAAACGTGGACCAGGTGACGAGCAGGCCTCTTCCAAGCCCCTTTGATACATGAGCAGAATATTAGACTGTGCATGTACGATTCATGACATGACTCGTGATGCGAGAAATGCGTGAGATGTTTAATGTTATGGCTGCATTCACAAGGGGTTAGCATGCCATGATGTGAAATAACATGTATGTCAATCCTTTTGAAACAAACATGTTAATCGTTAGTTAAAAAAACATGTGGAAATGAAAATCCAACAATGGGGGTTGGATTTGTGATTTTTACAATGTCGTGTGACATCGTAATATGAGTGATGTAAGTGAGGTGACTAAGTTACCTATGTTGTAATAGGTCCATGGTTTGAGGTTTTGTGAAACAAAGATAACTACCGTATGTGGCTATCTAAGGAATGATTTGGTTATTTCTCCCAGTTCGGGTAGAGTTTTTGGATACTTATGTGGTCATCACTATTTGAGGGTATGTGGTGATATGTGAATTATTGCCCCGTGTGGGCGAATGATTCGGGTATGAGGCATATACCCTTGAAGATTTGGTAAGATAAGACTTTTGAAGTAAGTTTGCCTCGTGTGGGCTTAGGTTAGGATATCAACTGGGATATCCTTTAATGTGGGAAAAATGGTTTTGGGTAGGTATTTGCCCCGTTTGGGCTTTTGATGTGTATAATTGCCCCGGAAGGGCTGTGAATTGGATGTCGAGTGGACATCTCATGGGTATGTGGTGGAAATGTTATTTCCCTTTACGGGCTAAGTGTTGGATGTCAAGTGGACATCACGTAGTAAAAGAAAGGTATGTCTACCATGTATAGGCTAATAGCGGGATGTCAAGTGGACATCTCATTGAAAAAGGGGTAAGTGATGTCCCTATGTGGTTTTATGTTATCCTAGGGTGAAACGATCTATAGTGTCAATTGTGCCTAAGTGTATGTGGTATTATGATGATAACGTGATATGTACATTTTATATCATGAGTGTGTGCATTCGAGTGTCTGCACAAAAATTCGTGGTTAGTATGACATTTGAACAATGACAAATTGAAAGTAGTATACACATAGCACATAGCATGTAACTGTAGGAAAATATACATCTAGATATGCCTAGCATACGCAGCAGAAATTAAAAATTTTTCCAACTCCCAAGGTTCCTTAAGATGCATAATCAAAATAAAAGCATATAGGTTATATATTTAGCATGTATATATAGTAATTCCTAACTTAGTTCTTAACTAAGTATAACAATTACTAACATAGTTCATAACTTAAATGTAAGTAATACTTAATTTAAATTTATAACTAAGCATGCAAAATATAGTTCATAAAATAAATCTAGGCAAATCCTAATTTATAATATAACTAATCATGCATTTTTCTGAATAATAAATAAATAAAGAAGACAAAATTATAAATAAATAATTTATAATGCCGATCTCCTTCGTCTTTACTCTAAGCCCACACTAGTATTGTAGCAAACACTAGTCAATGCTCGCTTGAATAACCTCTATAGTATCCACAAGAGGACCACGAACAAAATTACCTCCCAGAGGTAGAACACTCCAAATTTAGTTGGTGCTAGCCAACCCAAAATCGGAACTAAAGTTTATACTAGATAAAATATTTTCAATGCGAAAATATTCCCAAAATAAACATCTCAATCACGTAGATTGAAGAATAAATTTTTCTCCAAGAAAAACAATTGGAAAAAAATAATTTTGCAAGTTGAAGAACTTGAAAATTTTTTGTGTGTTATGAAAAGAGAAAAGGATGGGATATATAAACAAAAAAAAGGATGGCTCAAAACCACAAACTAGCAAATTGGGATAAAATCCCATTGCTAGGCTGGTTGACCTGCAGGTCAGACCAGACCCGCGGGTCCTTTTACAAGGCAGCCAAGCTGCCTTGAAAAAGGCCAGCCCCTGGGCTTATACCCAACCATTGAGCTGGGCTTATGCCCAGCCTTTGGCTGGGTCTTGCGGCAGCATACTGCTGCCGCAAGCCCGCCCCCTTATTTTTTTTAATATTTAAGTTAAATATTTTTCTAAACAATATTTATTATTAAATACTAAAAAACAACCCCTTTACATTTTAATATTTAAATTAAATAGTTTTCAAAAACTATTTAATATACAAATACCAAATACCATTCTCTCTTTATCCAAATATCTTCCAATCTAATCAGACTTGTAATTTTTCAAATTTAATTCATTTTAGTTCAGACCCAGTCTGAGAATTCTTTAGCTTTGTTTATAGCTCCTCAAAGTGTGTGACCCGTAGGACCCAGGACACCAAGCTGCTAAAGATTCATTTAATCGATTTTTCCCACTATGAAAATACCGATTAATGTGAACTTTATACAAAGATAACAGTCCGTATCTTTAGACGATTATCAAAGGCCTCTAGCAAGGATTTATGATCCCCCGATGCCCGAGATTTAATTTCTTTATCAATCAAGTCCTGTTCAACAGTAGACTACTGTGCAACACACTCCTTCCATCAATCAGTACCATCTGGTTTTAAGTTACGGATATGTGTCAACCTTATAGACCAATTTAAACTGAGTCCAGCCAGTGTGTTTTAACTTCTAACCAAAGTACATTGCTCATTGAGATGTTTTAAGTAGAATCTCATCCTATTAAAACATACTCTGATCAGAGGTTTATTGAGCCAATGTCACTTCTACAAGTGGCCAGGTATTTCTCCCTTTATATCCAAGAGTGATGGATCCTATCTTGACAACTTAGCTCATCAATGAACAGATATCACTATACCCGTAATAATCCTTTTAACATCCTCTGGAGAGAACTGTGAAAGAATAATCGAAAGTATAATGACGAATGTACAAGATGACTTGTTTCTCAAGTCAAAGGACACTTGCACAACTACTGTAGCGAGAGAATCATTGACACTGGATATTTAATCCGTATGATATCTCATAGTGGGTCTCCAATATACATTCAGTGTATATTCATGTGTTCACTTCTAAGATCCTATCTTTAGCTTATTGAGATCAGCTACTTTTGAGAAGTGCACCCACATGCT
>CATIWQ010670821.1:0-12871 GCA_949673415.1 Euphorbia schlechtendalii
TTGCACGCTCTTTTTTTCGGCCTTCAGCTTCGCAAGTTGGTTCTCAAGATCACGGATGTTGCTTTTATAGTTCCGTACGTACCCAATCTGACGCCACACTGAATCAATTGCTTCATCAGTAACTTTAGTGACAACAGCTTCTATAGCTTTATGGCCGACAACATCTGCCATTTTTCCGCTCCCCTGTATATCCAAGTTACGGACATAAGTAATAAGAGATAATAATAAATTCCGCACATATTTAACTATCTCAATTCTTAGGCAAAAAGGGATACATAATTAAGTTTCCTAGTTTACACTTTTATTATGGAACCTCATTTGAGCTTAAAACAATAGCAAAGAAAAACCTCACCCCACCTAAATATGGACTCGAACCTGTGACATCTAGGATGATAGCTGCGGTCTCAACGACCTTTGCCGCATGGAAACTAGATTATTGGTTGAATGACATTAATTATTCACTCTATATTTATTTGTTTAACCAGCTATAATTTAGCATTCTAAATTTAATGTTAGGAACAATCCTCCCTCACAGAAGCAAGAATGCTTTTACAATAATCTTGGATCAATGATGTGGATTTTGGTCCATATATTATATTAGGATTTTGACATGTGTGTTGAATTTTAATCATTTGGACCCCACTAATACACATGTCAAGATCCTAATATATGGATCAAAATCCACATCATTGGTACAGGACCATTGTATAAATTCCCCAGAAGCAAAACCCCACTCATACGTTAATATTCAAATTGGATTAACCAGCTAGCATTTAGCATTCTATGTTTGATGTCAGGAGCAATCCTACCTCACAGAAGCAAAGGTCTCCCTAATTTTCTAAAAGTTTCTACACTGAAACATATTGTTTTTTTTTTTACTTTTCAATGAGATTGTAATATTTGTCAATTAGGCCATGTTCACCATATATGTTATTGATGGGGAAAGACTGAGGGCAAGTCTAATAGTTCCCCAACTCTCTAAAATGTGAAATGAATATAGCACATGGTCAAGTCTAAACATTCCACATATGATATATTCCCAAAATAAGATTCCCCAAGTATGAGGAATGATTCATTTCCCATTTTGGAGAATAGATTAAAATAATATTACTTTTTGTTTCTTTTATTATTTTTAGTTTTTATTTTGTTATTCTTTTTAGTTTAATGATAAAATATTATTATTTTAAAGTGAATTTGATTTGAGGAATGAAAAATGGGGTAGATGATAGGAAAAAACACTGTAAATCCTATAAAATGAGATTTGGGGAATAGAAAATGGAAAAAATGGTTCTTACTTGTTCTGAATGTTCATATTATTCTTGGGAGGCTTTGGTTAATTATTTGGATCCTCTCGGTTTTGGCAAGGTGTGTGGAATTTAGTGGTAGAAAGAGGGATTTTTGCATAATCTCAATTAAGCGCCAATATTGTTTGAGAGCTTCGAGGATTATTCCTTTTTGTTGGATAGCGGGATGGACAAAAGTAAATACCAATGCTTAGCTACGGATGGGGCTATGGGGCGGTTTCCTTTCTAATGGAAAACTATTTTGCCTTCTTGGCTGAGATTTATACAATTACAGTTACATGGGATAAAGGTTGGCTTCATCTCTAGGTGGATCAATGACTCAACATATGTTGTTAATTTTCTTAAAACTCACAGTATTTGGTACCTTAGTCGGATATCTTGGTTAAGATATCTCAAGATTATGAATTCAATGGAGATTGTTTCAACTCATGTCTTCATGGTAGGAATTCGTTTCACGGTTGCTTTAGTTCTTCATGATTTATTATCTAAAGGTCCTATTTGGTGGGATATTACACCATTGTTTAGTCATGCTTATTTTGTTTACTACTTTAATGATTGTAGAGCCTATCGATTGACCTGATTTTGCTTTCGTCTTGAAAAAACTCTTTATATATTATTTTAATAATATTCAAGGGTTCGGTTTTGGGTAATGAGGGTGCCAACCTGGTTAGTTAGGTAGTATGCCTCTTAACCACCTCGTCCTCGAAAAAGTTATTGAAGAGAGAAAGGAATAACAGTTGAAATGGTTGAAAACAAGTTATTCAATCTTTGTTTCTAGTAAGTTGTCATTATCATTTCCATATAACTTGAGCCAAAGGTCGTTTTCCAACGTTATAGAATAGTAAGAAATAAAATCGGGTCCGCTTAAAGATCGAAGAATAAAAATAGTAAAAGAACGAAGGTTTTATATATGTTAATTAGTTTCAAAAATCTACTAGAAGTGGCAATGTAAGGGGAACCCATGACTGGATATTGAATTGATACGATGAATATTGAAAGTAGTTGAAGTTCTCTCTCTTGAAGCCCAGTTACTTAGTTTTTAATCACTTTGTTCTTTGTAATTCCTATTGTTCTAGCACGATTTTGGTGTCAGTTATGATTTGAAATTTTATACACCCACCTCATTAATGTTATGTTTCAATGTGAAACAAGGAAACATGGTAGAGCTTGAGTTGGTTGAACATCAACTTAGAAATTTGAAAGACTCATTTCCATAAAGGTTTCCCATTGACCAATCATACATAAATATTCATATAAATACCACTAGATTGGTATGGTAATCTGTATCTTGCAAAATAGCAAAAGGGAATGCTATTTGAGAGAATTTCATGTAAGGGAATTAGAGAAAATTGAGTTCGATAATTTTCTCTGGGTGTATTAAGATCATCAGATAGTGTAAATACTTGAGTGTTCTTGTAAATCTCCAATTGTTCTTAATGAAGTTTCTTTGATCGTTAGTTGTGGAGCTAGGCAGTCATGGCGAACCACGTTAAATCTTTGTATCCATTTATTATATTCTTGCTTAATTTTTGTTCTCCACTTGCTAGTGAAATTATTTCGAGAGAGTAAAATTCACAGAGCGGTAAATAATTGCACGTTATTCCTAACAATTGGTATCAAAATAGGTGTCGACACTGATATATTTTATCAGTATAATATTCACGACATTTTTTTCTTTACTCTTTTGTTACTTGAACGGCTTGGAAATTTAATTGAACAGACATGGTGAGCAGACAATCATCGATGCGATACGAAGTGGAGAAGTTCGACGGCAAGAATGATTTTAATTTATGACGAATTAAAATGAAGGTGTTGTTAGTTCAACAAGAACTGTTGAAAGCTCTTAAAGGAGAAGAAGCTTTGCAAGAAAAATATAACGATGATGAAATTGAAAAGATTGTCAAGAAAGCCCCAAGTTCGATTTTGTTGTGTCTTTCTGATAATGTTCTAAGAGAGGTTGTTGGAGAAAGTACTGTTGCTAACTTATGGAAGAAGTTGGAGGCACTCTACATGACCAAGTCATTCACCTACCGTTTGTACTTGAAACAACGGTTATATTCTCTACGGATGCAAGGATCATCGGTGAAAGATTATCTTGATGAATTTAATAAAATAAATCTTGGATTTGAAAAATATCGATGTCAAAATTGAAGAAGAAGACCAAGAAACGATGTTGTTGTGCAAGTTGTCATCCTCGTATGATAATTTCATTGACATTATAATTTTCAGTTGAGACACAAGCTATCATAGTGGAAGGTGTCAAATTAGCTTTGAACTCAAAAAAGCTGAAGAAGAAAAATGATGGTGATGAATATCAGGATTCGGCAAGGGTCATGGTCAAAAGAGGTAGACTTGGCGAAAAGGGATCTGAAAGCAAATAGAAATCCAAATCCAAGAAGGTGAGACGTTATGAATGTAATTAAACATGGCACATAAAAAAAGATTATCCAAAGCCGAAAGATAAGAGGGATAACGACTCTGATGATTCTTGCGAAGAGTCAAATGTTATCACTGAAAGAATAAATTCCAGATGTCATTGATGTGTTAGCAATGTCAGAAGAAAGTACCGAAGATGCGTGGATTCTTGATTCTGCTTTTACCTTTCTAATGTCTGCTAATAAACATTGATGTTCTACTTATCAAAAAGTTAATTGTAGAAAAGTATTACTTGGGAACGACAAAGTAATATCGATGGTTGGTGTTGGTACAGTCAAAATCAAGATGTACAATGGCATGACTAGAACATTGGAGGTTCGACATGTTCCATAAATGAAGAAAATTTTGATTTCGTTGAGTCATCTTGATTCACAAGGTTATCGATTTGCTGTTTAAGGTGGAGTCTTGAATGTCCATAAAGGGGCCTCAATTGTGATGAAATGAAGAAACATTTGAGGCCTCTATCATTTGACCAAAAGCATTGTGATGGGAAATGCTAGTGCGACATGTGGATAAGGTCTGGTTGATTCAATTGGAGTGTAGTGAAAAAGTAACAGTCGGAATCATATGCAAATAAAGGTGGAATAACGTCTATGGTAGAGAAGTTACGTGAACTTTCTACAATCAAGTTCGGGTATGGGAACTTGACAGATACCTCCAGTGTTTAATATATTGGGAAAGATGATCGAGAAATTTCAAATCAAGGTGGAAAGTTGGAGATTTGTTAGTTATGATTAAAAATTTTATGCACCAACCTCATTAATGTTATGTTTCAATGTGAAATAAGGAAACATGGTAGAGCTTGAGTTAATTGAACATAAACTTGGAATTTTGAAAGCCACCATTCCATAAAGGTATCCCATTAACCAATTATAACTAAACACAACTAGATTGGTATGGTATTCAGTATCTTGCAAATTAGCAAAAGGGATGCTATTTGAGAGAATTTTGTGTAAGTGAGTTAGAGATAATTGAGTTCGGTAAGTATCTCTAGGTATATCGGGGTTAATGTAAAGTGTAAACACTTGAGAGATGTTGTAAATCTTCAGTTATTCTTAGTAAAATTTCTTTGATCATCACTTGTGGAAGTAGGCAATCAAGACACACCGCATTAAATCTTTGTGTCTATTTATTATTTTCTTGCTTAATTTTTATTCACCTCTTGCCAGTGAAAATATTCTGAGAGAGTAACTTTTATCGAGCGGTAATCCTAACATCTGGCAATTGCAATTATCCACTTATCATTTCGTATCAGAGTTGACATTCCTTAGATCCAGTTTTCACAATAACGATGTTTAATTTAAAGAAAATAATCGAAGAATCTAGTGAAGAGTCAAGTTTGAAGTTACATCAACTGAGCATTGGCAACTACGGGCTTCGGGCGTAGTGGAGAGTTTCACTCCATTCCGCTGAAGAAGGATGATTTCTAGATTCTGATGGACTCTGAGTTAGTTGAAAGGAAAAATGCTCAAGAGTTCATCATACGAGTACAGAGTTGCAACCAAGAATCGATAAAGTTTTCAACCTACATCCTACTAGCAAATCTATGCCCAAGTTTGTCACCCCTAAATCTAATCCTAGATTCAATGATTTATGAACTACTGACCTTTAGGAGCTACAAGTTGTTCCCTGTGAAAACCAAGTTCCGACCATTAAAGACCTTAAAGAAGTTTCGTGAACATATAATTGTGTTTGTTCATGTTTCCATAGAAAAGAGGTTTGAAAGAGGCTGATGAACCTTGAGGAGGTACAAGGTAGCCAATCTAATTAGGATGTTCATTTTCTAGATTTGAAAGTTGATTGGATACGTAATTATTTTTATCATTTTCAATGTGTATTAAATTAAAGTAAAATTGACAAGATGTTCAAATTTCTGTGTTGAAATTCAATGACGCTTATTCCAATTTTTTTAAGACTAAAAAGACACTTGTCCAAAAGGGGAGAGAGTAACAATGACAAATTTTCATCCCACGTGAATGTGGATTGAATTTGTGACCTCTATGATCATAACTTTAACCTACCTTGAATCTCTTTATAGCTCTATGTTACTAAAAAAAGTACAATATATTTCATAAACTAATTTTTAATTAATGAGAATTTCATAATATTTAATTATACAATTTATTTAAATATTTAAATTAATAAATATTTTGAATTGTTTCCAATTTTAAATAATTATCTGTTATGAGTTTTTCATACCTTGAGTGAAATTTTATATGATTGAGCTTTTTTGTGGACATGTAGCTTTTATGCTTGGAAATTGTTGAAAATGTCTAAATACCTCTTTTATAAACATATTTATTCCTTGCCACTTTCTACAATTTAAATTTATTAAACAAAATTTTAATTCAATCCAAATTGGATTTATGATCTTATTCCCAGATTCAATTTCTTTCCACATTTGGATTCCTTGTTCCTCATTTGTTTTCGAAATCGCCAGTTGAGTATTTTATCAACAGCAAATCAATTTTGTTTTTACGATTCAAGAAATTCTTCTTAGCTACAACAACTCAGAGTTGTGATTTTCTTCTCAACATCAATTTCTTATCAACAAGGATTATCGAAATAACAATAATGCTCATAATAACACTGGTTTTATATCATGGTAATCCATAAAAGTAAGATGATATTAAATCTAATTTTACATTTTTCCAAAGGAAAAAACATATTGTTTTCCTATTAATATACCATTTTCTTGAAGAAATATACGATTTTTCAACATAAATATATCCAGATTTTCTAAAGAAATATACATTAACCCGAAAAAATTTACCATTTTATAAGAAAAATATACCTTTAAGCTTTATGTGTCTTCTTTTGACTTTGAAAGAATTAAAAATAAACTTCTTTCTAGAAGAAATATACGATTTCAAGAAAAAATATAAAAATTTCCCAAAGAAATACACCGTTTTTCAGGAAACAAATATACATTTAAGCTTGTTGTGTCACCTTTTATCTTTGAAAAATTCCTTGGTTTCATCTTTTTTTGCGAAATACACCGTGTTTGAACTGTTGTTATACTGTTTTCTAAAAAATATACCATTTTACAAAAAAAATATATACAATTTTTTAAAAATTATACAATTTTCTAGCAGAAATATATTGTTTTTATTGAAAATTTGATGCGGTAGCTGCCAAATACTGTGCGGCTACTATGCATCTTTTGAAAAGGTAGCCGCCAAATAATGTGCGGCTACTATGCAATATTATGATGCGGAGCCTACGTCATTAATAATTGATGTATTATGTTTCATTTTATTTACAGTTATGTCATTGAATTTTCCTATAAATAGAAATCAATTTTCTTTATTCAATACACCTCAGAGATAAGTAATAAAACATCTTTCATATTTTCTCTGCTTCTTTTATTGTAGTTATAATATTCTTGCAATTATATTTTATTTTTAACAGTTTTCAAAAAAAATATACATTTTGTCACAAAAAGTATACCATTTTATAGGAAAAATATACCTTTAAGTTTGATGTGTCTTTTGACTTTGAAGAACTTAAAATGTACCTTTTTTCCAAAAAAAAAAATACACTAGTTCAAGGAAAAAAATATATACCTTTAAATTTGTTGTGCCATCTTTTATCTATAAAAAAACATCCAATTTGATGTTGGAACTGTTATTTTCGTTGTGAATCAAAAAAAGGAGATTGGAGTCGCAAAAGGAAAACATAGAAGCAATATTATCCAAGAACTGGAAATCATGATTGATTGCAGAGGAGTTAGAAATCATGATGAAGAGAAGAAACAGTTTAGAGCTTGTGACTGTTTAGAAGTTCATCCGTAATTAATCGACATTTTATTTTATATCTATTTCAATGGTGCGGGGTATGAATTAAATTAAAAGGGTTATTAGTTAATATGGGTATTCACTAAATATAAATCCTTAATTATTAAAACCATATTTTATAAGGGGTGTTTATAATAATTGTCCTTTTATGCTTGGCCTAAGTGAAAAGCAAGCACGGGCACTTTTGCAACTTTGACTTTCCTGGTCCAAGCAAATCAAACCAATTTAGTTTGGTTTTAGACTTGGGCTAAGTCTAAGCATCATCAATTATGATGTTCATATACATATAAATGCTTACCCCTTTAACTAATTCTGCAGCAGTAAAAAAGGGTCTGGGTTTATTTCTTTATGTTTCACGATCAAAGACTACAATACATGGCCCACTGTCAGGATCCGATAAATGTTCAATTTCTCAAGAAAAAAGTAATAAGTAAAATTTAAAGTTGGTTATTGGGGAAAAAAGCATATTAAACAGTTGAATAGTCTGAATATTCTTATATATCATCTTAATATAAAATTTATAATAATTACAATAATCCATAATATTATTTTAAAATAATATTATACTACTTTAAAATATACAACAATAACCTATTTATTTTAAAATAATACTATATTACAATAAAATTTATTAATAATTAACTATAATAATAATTAAAATTACTATTACAAATTATCCTAATCATTGTTATATTTTCATACTAATCCATATATTTCAAAATAATATTATATTACTTCTTCAAAAAAAATAATATTATATTACAATAAAATTTATAAATCATCATTAATTATAATAATTATTAAAATTATTATTACAAGCTATCATATTATTATTATATTTGTATTTTTGAATATTTTTATGTGTTCATATTTTTTTATTATTATTATATAAAAATAAAAATTACTATTATATAATTATTATCGATATTAAAAAAATATTAATTTAATTTATTTATTCATTAAAAGAAGATTATTCATTAAAAAATAATTATTATTAATTTTTTAAATTATTATTAGTTACTTTTTATTATTTAAGAATATTAATAATAATTAGTAATATTGAATACTGAAACTAAATTGAAATTTAATTGTAACTAATTGAAATTGAACAAGTTCGAATTGAATTGGTTGTTGAATAAATTGAAAAGAACAAAGTCAACAAAGGAAGTTAAAAAATTTTATATGACCCGAATTTTAGGATTCACGATTCAAAAATTTTGAATTTCAATTTTGGATTTGAATCTCAATTTGGCAACTAAGGTTACTACTAATGCACACCATCGAGAGAAATGGATGACCATTTTTCACAACAAACCAAAACCGCAAACCATAGGCACCTTTTAGGAGCCTGAGGCCGTGATCTTTTCAACTGCTAAGTGAATTTAACTGGATTAAAATGAATTGATTTGTAATTGAAAAAAATAAAGCCTTAGAATAATCTACCTTTTGAGGTTTATTCCAAGGAATCAGAGATTTTATAGACCATCGACAAGCAGTATTCCAATAAGAGTGTCAATCGCTCACTGATGAAAGATTAGTCAAGTAGATCGAGTAAAAATCCTCATAAGTTTATGTAAATCAATGTTAAACAAGAACAGAAACGGAAAATGGACTGTTATTCTGGAAAATAAAAGATAGAGTAAAAGAATAATCTCCGAAAAACTACCTTCCTAATCCTGTAAGATTTTCTTGGCAAACGACAAGCAGCATAAAGATCTGTGTTAATGGCTCACTGTTCAAGTAGTAGTTGAAGGATAGAGTAAGACTCTGGATTTTATATTTTCATTTAGAAAACAAATAAGATAAGAAGCATACCTTTGAGTAGAAGAAGAAGAGCTGTGAGAAGTGGAAGCAAAAATTTGATCATCTCGCAAAATAATAGAGCTCAACTTTATAAAAAAGTGCAGTCAATGGTCAACGACTTAATGTTTTAATCAAAACCGGATCGGATCAGCCAATTCAATCGGTTTTACCACGAACTGGTCATGTTTCTATTTGGTTTGATTATAGGTAACGATTTTCTAAAAAACGAAGGATGCATTTAACTTTATTTGTTGAAACAAAAAGATGCATTTGGTAAACCTTATTTGATTGACTTGAGATTTTGTTTCCATGTTTTTCTGTTCACAATTCGTTATCATTAATCAAAATAAAGAATCAAGAAAACACATTATATTCAAGTTGTATTTGTATAATCATTTGTGAAACTTAATCCTTATCTTTTGTGTGTAACAATTAATATATAAAATTAAAAATTTGTTAATCACACTTACTGACAAATAATCTGAGTGAGCAGTGACATAACACATATTAAAAATAATTAACCAATGGAAAATTATACTAAATTAATATAATGTAGCTAGAAAGAACACGGAATGGGTCAGAATTGAAAACACTAAAAACAAATTTAGGGTAGCTTTAATTATAAATAATTTTCAATTTAAGAAATAGACCCACCAAAAAGTAATTAAGATGGTGACAGATATGATAAATAAAAATATCTTTCCCTCCATATTCAGTAACGTTTTCAAAAGCAGGCGTTAGTGGATCGTCTACAACATTTGAGACTTAAGCGGGACTAGTGGGATTTGTATTTTTTTTAGATAATTAATATTAAATATTACATTAAAATAATTAATTCAATTAGAACTTTTTCACTATTTTGAAAAATCTATCCTAGACACCGGCCGATAAATAATAGTAGTTAAAGCATTGAGGCGCACTCAAGGAGCAGGGCTGCACCTTGGGCTTTTTAGCCGCCTTGGGGTGCTATAAGCGCAAAATTTAACCTAAAACCTCTAAAGGCGCAAAGGCTCGCCCGAGAGCCTAGGCGCGCCTTTGACTACTATGCGATAAACACAGGGAAATATTAACTCAAAGAATTTGTCAACCCTAGCCCCGCTTAGATCCGCCGAGCCCCACCTAAATCGATCAACGGCCTAGAATCGACCAACTCCTTTAAATCGCAGCGGTGTTCTGAAAATTCCCTCTTAGTGGGATTTTTAAAACACTAAAATAAAATCGGATAAGAGTAAGGTTAACAATTAATGCTAGTAACTGTAACTTACGGTTTTGTTGAACAACTTCTGTATAGTAGCATTGAGATTTCTCCTTCAACAAAAATCTCCAGCTCGAGACATTCTCTCACAGTTACTTCTTCCAAACATGGGAAACTGAAGGCAGCGTTTCTGGGGCAGAATCTTTTAAGATTTGGCAAACAACAGAGATCCAAATGTGTCAGATGACTTAATCTAATCTCTGTTTCAATTCCATCTCCTTCACTTCCAACTACTTTAAAATTCTCTGCTATTTCAAATCTCGTGAGTTGCGACGTACTTCTAGTAGTTGAGGGGTTTTTAAATACAACAACCCATGACACTTGGAAACCATCGAAGTTATAAGATTCTGGAAAGAGCAAAATGATGGCACAGAAATAGTTAATTTGGTTCACTGCCGTACTTGTTGAGTTTCTAGCTTAGTCTGTTCCTTGATCAGAAGAGTCAATTGTCTCGTGTTGAAGATTCTTCGCGGTTAAAAGGGGCACCTTCTTGTGAGAATATTCCTCTGAAGGAAGCATCGATTACAATAAAGTCTTCCAAATTGGGTGACACTCTCTCAAGGAAATTGGATGGAAGAAAAGAATACTCGGTAGGCAAGTTCTTCAGCTCAAGAACCTTTAGACTGCAAAACAATGCAGGAGTTGCTATTAATTCCAACATCCCATATTTTTTTCTTCATATTGTTGCCCCAATCTACTCTAAGTTCCTTCAAGCTTGGGTTTTAACCAGGGAAGTTAACGAAAACTAGATATTAATAAACAAACATAAGTAGAAAAAGCTTGTTAATAATGTACAATTATGCAAAGCTCATTAAAGTTGAACAGTATAAAATTGTGTAATTAAAATTTGTATTGGTAACTCTGCAAAACTGCACATCTCAGAGTAATTTCAGATAAATTATGCATAATCAATCAAAGTTGTAAGTAGAAATTCGACAAAACTGACCTTTCCAAAGAAAAGAAGACGAGAGTTCCTACATCATGAGCAGAGAAAATAAATAAGTCGATCTTTGGGCAGTCTATTGAAGTAATGTTTTCCAAGGATGGACATTCCACAATATCTCTTCCTCAATGAAAAGTTGTCAGTTAGGGCAAAGAGTTGAGCACAAGTGAGTTTAGCTGTGATAATTTGATCTGCTTCCTCTCGTCCTTCTGAAATGGTCTCTTCCACTGAAACACAATTCTTCACTTCAATTTATTGCAACTGCACAAGCACACGAATCATGGATGGAGTACAATTATTAACCTTGAGCGCTTAAAGGAATTGATTAAATGAAACCGATTGAGCCTTGTCACTCAATCCTTCAAGATTAAAAACTTCTCCCAGTAATTCACAGCCCCTCAAGTTTGTTCAAGCACTCCATTGCATATGAGGATAACACAGCCTCATCTATCGCCGGTGATTTTAACTCGTATAAGAACTCTGCTGGAAGTTCATTGTGCCATCTGTCTTTCAAGTTTGACAATTCTGAGAGTTTTAGATGCTGCATCCCGCAGAACCCAACCTTCAATATTAACTGCATTTGGTCACAATATACATTTGGTTCTGAAAATTTAAAAAAATTAGTCAAACTAACACTTACGTTGTTTTGTACAAGAAATAGATAGTTGAGTTGAGATTTCCAAGCCAAAAACCATTGCTATTTTGACGTATTCTTTCCAGGATTTCGGTGTTTGAAATGTAGGGAATTGTCATCGAAAACATAACCGCATCGGTGGAATTACCGGTTAAAATTTTCTCGAATTCGAATAAGATTTCTCAAGAACCATTGATAGGGTTTCAAAATGATTTAATTTTAATAAAAAAAACTTACTTGATAGTCTCTTTAAGAGACGGATGCCACGGAAGCTCTCCAATTTCACGTATACGAACTACTCTCGATCAGGACCGGTGCTAGCCGAATGGACGAAGAACTCTCATAGAAAACTCCAAGAAAAAGAAAATAAAATCCTAATTAACCTACCTAGGAAAAAAACGTGATTCACCCCCTTATGGCTGCATCATCTCACGTTTTTTTATTTCTCATATTGGATTAGAATTAGGTTTCATTTAATTTTATCTATTTATAGTCTAATTAGTCAATTAGGTTTAGATTTAATTTTGTAGGACCCAGTAAGGGTGTTAAATAGGTCAGAGGGGGGGGGTGAATGACTCTTTTTCGAGTTTTCGTTTAATCTTCAGAAGACTGCTTCAGAAGTTGCTTCTGAGTAAGTATTAGTTACTCAGAGTCCCCCTTTATAATTTAGGTGTTTCAGATGCGGAAATGATAGATATA
>CATIWQ010670825.1:0-13868 GCA_949673415.1 Euphorbia schlechtendalii
AGGATTGTTAAAAAATATTTAAAAACCTTAAGTGAAAACTTAAAGGCTTAATATATATATATATATATATATATATATATATATATATATATATATATATATATATATAAAGGAAAAAATAAAAAGAAAATGGAAAAAGAAATAAAAGAAAAGGTAAAGGTAATGGTATTTAAAAGAAAATGAAAAAGGAAATAATAAATAGGAAATAAAAATGGTACTTGGATGGTCCAAATGCATAATTAAAAAGAGGAAAATGGTGTCACCAAATTGTACCTTTAATGGTACCATTTAATGTTACTATTAAATGGTACTGGAAAAATTCCCCGGGGGAATTTTCAATAGGAATGGAGGAGAAAAATTTTACAAAAAGTATAAACTTTTCTTGACGAAACGAGGGAAAATAATATTTTCTTTTCTTGACAAAAATGGAGGGAATGTTTCACTGGGAAAAAAAATTTCCTGATAAAATAATTCCGATTTTTTTCATCGTTCTTTTAAAAATCTTTTGATTATATTCGGGTCTAAAACAAGTTTGGATTCCGGATTTAATTATTTTTTAAATTAATTTCTTTCATCTTTTTCTAAAAAATCCTTAAATATTCTCGGACCTAAAAAATATTTAGACTTCGAGTCTTATTATTTTTAGGATAAAAGTAGCATATTATGACACAAAAATCAAAAAGCAATCCCGAAAATCAAGCGAATTTGTCAACATGGATTCACAACAAAAGGGTATACCTCTGAGTTCCTAGAATTGCTTTTTCCTATCTTTTATATCATGATATTTATTTTTCTTTTCTTCTAAATTCTGAGACGAACTCGATTTTGTCTTTGACCTAGGATTTATTTTGTTCCTTTTTATTATTTAAATTTTATTTTATTATTTCTTTTTATTTATTTAATTGTAATTTTATTTATTTTATTATGTAACTTTCTTTTACGCTTTTTACTTATTCTTTTAATTTGTTTAATTGCTGGAATGCTATAATTAAATACATGTTAGAATACCTTCACGAAGGGAATAAAAATTATTCCCAGATAACAAACCTCACATTCTGTCATGTGATCATTTTCATTAAATAAAAATAAGAAACATATTTGTATATAAAATTAATTTTTTTCTTCCAAAATAAGAATTTTAAATCTCTGATATTTTAATTAAGTCACGCAGGCCTTCTCAAAATTAAATCGAGCATACGTATAAAAATTCATGTTGATATATATCTCATGTGCTAACCTTTAGGATGCAGGTAAATTAGGTAAGATGTATGCCTAGGATTTTATTTTCCTTCAGGGGTATTGCAAATATTTTTTTAAGGAAATGTAATTAATAAATTAGGTGAGCAGTTGCATCCCCCAAGGTTTTGTAATTTATTAATTTATTTTTCCGCATTTACTTATGCACTATGTATGTATTTATTGCTTTCTGCATACGCGATAAATCATATCATAAACTCGAAAATGACATAAGTTCGAATACACATAATTAAGAAACGCGGTTTTCTGTAGATGTAATTGAATGTGATCCAATAAGAATTAAGCAACTTATCACGAACTTGAATTTCTGTGTCTTAGTGGGCTGTCCCCCGCACGTTAAGCCTCATAGGACTTTAATTTCTAGAAGAGCTAATCTAGGTGGCGACTCTACACTATAAGATAGCTGATTCGGGTTTTGACCAATCTAAATAGTTTTCTCTTTCTCTTTCAAACTTTTCGGATCCCTAACCCAATATTCTATTTTCAAAAATAACACAACCAATCTACATCGGATGGCCATTTTCAACATGGGAGATCGACATCGTAGGGCCTATACCTACCGCCATCTGGCAAAAAAATGTTCATCATTATGGCAATTGACCATTTCTCTAAATGGGTAGAAGCTCTAGTAGTTTGCACCATCACCTTGAAACAGGCCATCAATGTTGTATGGTGCCACATAATCATCCAGTTTGGAGCCCTCCATAAGATCATTTCCGACAAAAGGGTCTCAATTCACAGCCTCCAAATTTAGAGATTTCTACAACAATCTGAAAATTGAACAACACTTCTCATCCGTAGCACATTTTCAAACGAATGGCCAAACAAAAGTAAAAAACAAAACTTTGGGGAGAAGGCGTAAAAAATGCCTAAGAGAAGAAAAGGGGCCTGAGATGAGGAACTAAACAACGTGTTATGGTCATATCGAACGACCTCTTGCAAGCCAACTAGAGAAACTTCTTCTTGTTGATCCATGGAGTCGAGGTGGTCATATCGGTTGAGATAGGAGCCCCATCAGATCGGGTAGAATTTTATGGGGAAAAACAAAACAACATCAACTTACTACACCACCTAGACAGCCTGAAAGAAATGTGTGGGTGAGCCTACATCTCAATGGTTGACTATAAGCAAAAATTACGAGGTATCATGATGTAAAACATATACTCATTATTAATGAGAAATTAGTTTATATTTCAGTCAAGGATGATTCTAGATATGTAATTTTCATTTGTAATGAACAATAATATCTGAGAATGTTTATTCTTAACTTTTGGTTTGGGATAGTTCTTCCTTGAGGTGATCGATAAAATAGATATATAACATAGAGAGAGATAATAAGCAAAGAAGCTTAATTCAGTCTATGTCCAAATTGTTATTTTAAACCAAGTTAAAAACGAAGCACATGGTTAAACTTTCTTCACATAAAAGTTTAAATCACTTAATCATGTGGGTTCTGAGTATACATGGTAAATTAACACTAAAATTATTTCTCAAACTTATTAATGAGATAATTAACTTAGTGTGCCTGAAATGAAGTGGGAGCATGTGTAAGGCCTTAAGAAAATTAAATTCATTTATGAAGTTGTTGAATAAGCAAAAGCTTAGCATGACCAATAACTTAAAGGGAGTGTATATAAGTCAATAAGCACGAGAAATGGAAATAGAGAGTTTTCCTAGTTTTTCTTTTGGGTACATTTCAATTAGCTTGACTAATGAGATTTAAGCCATAAACCTTGATAGATTCAAGGACCACAAGGACAAAGTAAGAAAAGGTAGAGGTTATGATATAAGGATTTTTGGATGTAACCAAGAAAGCAAGGATATAAAAAAACCTAGTATTTGAATCATTATGATAAGAGTGTGAGATAGACTCACAACTCATCCTATTAGAATACATAATTATACTGGCGTATTTAATAGGAGGAACATGACCATACAAGACATGGTTTCCAATAAAGATTTAAATCTCCCAAGATCAAGATTGAAGACATATATTCTCTGACCATTGGTCATTTACATCATGCTCTGATAGAGGCTTTTAAAAAGCGCCATATGAAATATGGCTTGGCTAATGGCCTATCGCGTTTTTCATAAGATTTTGACTGTGTAGAATCTGAGTCAAACTCTTGACATTAGAGTAAAGCGTACGTCATGAGATTGAAAAAGATTAATACAAAGGAAAATATTTATGCCTTTTTGTGATTTATCCTTTAAAGAAAAGGATAGTGCACCCCACAACCCTACCTAAATATAAAGTTTAAGGCATTTGAGGTGTTTTTTTTAAAGAATATAACTCTTTGAGAAAAAATAGTGGGAGCAAAATTGAGCTTATAAGTTCAAGGTGCACAAATTCCTTGGGAAATGGACAAGTCAGAATTTGCATTTAGCTTCACTTGATTGAAGCTTAAGTTGCAAGGCACAAATGATCTATGAAAGCATGTTGGTTCAATCACAAATCAAGGAAACATAGTTTCTCTTAAAAAGTGATTACTCTTGGCATGAGGAAGAGTTTTAGAACTCATTGAAAGGGTTTTAAATTCCTTAATGGAATTAAGCTGAAATGAAATCTATGCACCGTAATCTAGTTAGTAACTAGATTGGCTCACTTGTGAACATTTGGGTGATAGTGTGCATTTGGAAATTTCAATAATGCTTTCGTGGATAATGTGTGTAAGTGATGTTTTTGTGTCCAAGCGCTAAATTATGATAGTGTAAAAATGATTAGAGAAAGATTGAAAGTGATTTACTAAAGTTTTAGTAAATACTTTGCGATGCTAAATTTAGGTAGAACTATTACAGTCTGATTGGATACAGATTAGCTTGACTAGATCGGATCCAATAGAATGACTTGAGGGTAAATATCTATATGAGATAGATCAAATCAGTTTGCACCTAAATATCAAATTCAATTTGGTTTTATCATGATAGCTGAAAGTTGTAAAATAAGCTACGAGCTCTATACAAAGTATCATTGTTAATTACAGCAGATGCTGAGCACATGGTAGCATGTGATGCTACAAAGGGTGTTATAAGGATCAAGAAGTTCATAAGTGAGGTAGGAATGGAAAAACCATCCTAAGCTTACTTGGTGTTTTTCACAACAAAACGGGTGACATAGCACAGGCAAAGTGACTCAGTCATAGAATCCGAACACATGTTCAGAATGTCTGAAGCCATATATATATATGTGTGTGTGTGTGTGTGTGTGTGTGTGTGTGTGTGTGTGTGTGTGTGTGTGTGTGTATTTCATGAACATGTTATTAGTAGTGTTGTAGTTTCTCTTAACAGGCCCTTAATTATTGGATTACAAGCATGGGTATGCTCAGTTTATTTCATGAACATGTTATTAGTAGTGTTGTAGTTTAAAAATTGCCATTTCAGTTTGAGAAATTGAAAGACATCGCGCCAACGCTAATGAACTAAAATAGAGGGTGATAATTATCATGCCTTGTTCATCAATTAAATGTCAAGAGCAAAAGATTTTGCAAGATAACTACTAGGTTCAGTATCTAGATTAGACAGCTGTATTCTGTCCCAATTGGGGGTTGTAATGGTTTGCTAGAATTCGCTTACAGTCGATGGGTAAAGCCCATTGCCAACATATGAACAGACCTAAAGGATCGTGCGTTTAGAATCACTAACTCAAGATTTATTCTACATGTAATGTTACAAGACATGATGAAGTGAATATTAATTAATTAACATGTCAAGTCAATGTAATTGAATAATCAATGTAATTCCAATGAATTAATTTAGTTAATGGTATACTATAATATACTTTATATTATTCATTAAAGTTAAATTAAGTTAATCAAATGTATTTACATATAGTATTTGTTTAATTGACAATCAAATAAATTCATATGTGAAATAATTTAATTGAATAAATTTATTCAATAAAATTTGCATACTAAAATAATTTGTTAACTACTTTAGTTAATTAAATTTAATTTATAGTATGACAATCAATTTGATTGAATTGCATTGTTTTAATTTTATCTATGGGTTAAATTGTGAATTATAAATAATGTCAATTAAAAATTATTTAAGGAATTAAACTTGGTGGTTATTAAATTAAGTTTCTTTTGGGCCAAATTTATAATTAAATTAAACCTAATTCTAATTAACCAATTACAATTAAATAGGGTAAACTTCAAAAAAGTACTATGTGGTTTCATTCATTTGCAAAATGAGGTATGAGGAATTTATTTTTGCAAAAAGTGGTATGTGGTTTTGAAAAATTTGCAAATAGAGGTTTCTCATTAATAAATTATATCACGAAAATGGGTAATCTTGTTCATTTTTATCTGAATTTATGTGAAATGGTTCATAAATATGCAATACACATCATTGATAAATTTTGTAATTTTTTTATTAGTCTAGATATTTTTTTTAATTAAATTATGATAATGAATTTTAAAAAAATCATAAAAAATAAAAATATTTCTAAAATTTACTCAAATCATGAAGTATAATTTTAAATAATAAGGTTTAACTATTAGTACGTTAAATTGTTTCAAATATTCAATGTAACACCACTATTTTGAAACCACAGACCCTCTTTTGCAAATTTTTTGAAACCACAGACACCTTTTTGCAAAACAAATTTCCTCAGACCCCGTTTTACAAATGAATGAAACCACATGGTACTTCTTTTAAAGTTTACCCAATTAAATAGAATAAAAATAAAAGAAAAGAAAACCCTAATTCTATATATAAAGGAAACATGTATAACAGCCAAAAATAGTAACAGGAGCAGCCACATTCACGTATACGGTTAGGAAAAAGAATTGAGGTTCTTGGAGTTTTCGTTCGCTTTTTCTTCATCTTCTTCGGCTAGCACCGGTCTCGATTCAAGAGAGATTCGTGCACGTGATCTTGGAGAGCTTTCGTTTTGAAAGCCTCGTCTATATCAACTCATTTCAGAAACATTCGCTGTGCGTTTTATATGCTTAATCTTACGGATTTAAATTTCATTGTATGGTATTCGATAAAAGATCCTCATGGATTTGAGAAATTCAATCGATTTCCGCCTTTGTGATTGAATTTTGATGACAAATCCCTTCATTTCTTTCTTATGTTAGTTTGTCTGGAGATGGCTTTCGGATTTGTGAGTTTAAAAAAGCAGCAATGTTTTGTTCTGAAATGGGGAAATTGTTCATAGTGAACTCGTCTCCAACTGAAACAAACTAAATCTTGAAATGTTTGACATCTAGTAAGCTACGGGGTTATCTATGTACAAGTAATGGCAATCAGCGAGTCGTCTAGGTTGTGTGCATCGCTGGAGAAGGAGAATGTTCCCGTCAAGAGGCTTATTGTCAAACAAATTCTTCCTCCCTCTGCTCATGACTGCATATGAAAAGAAAAAGGTACTTTGACCTACTAAGCATTCATTCCATTTCAGCTTTTTAAGCCATTGTATAACATCATAAGCGATAACTATTAGGTTTAAACTTGTTCAACATATTGAAATAGAGAAATTAAAGTTTTTTTATTTTCTTTGAACAATACTACTTAATGAATTTTGAAATAATCTTCTCAATCATTATTGGCAGGATCAGATTCGGGTCTTTGATATGATAAGAAACGATCCAGAACTTTCGAGCCTAAAACCAATTCAGGCACCATGAGCTGATGTAGAGATCAGCCGTGTTCCAGCTCTTAAATTTCTTGGAACAGACTCCGAGTGATTGTCTATTGCTAAGACAGTATCCATTACATCCTATTTAATCAAAAATACACATTTTTGCCAGTGGAAATTACCAGATACAGATGAAGTTTCCATTTCTTCTATTTAAATGACAGTCAGACCCAGTTGTTGCAAGGTGAAAATGTTCCAGTTAAGGGAATGTAAAAGAATGAAATATCTGTATATCATTACTTGCTATTCTTATTCCTGTCCATAATAACTTTGTTGATGTAGTTAAAAATCTTGTTCCATTCTCTGAACACTTGGTACTCAACTTGCAATTGAACACAACTGATAAATACACTACAATGTTTCTCATGCATCGATCAGTAACATTTGGAGCATATGCCTACCTCACGGTGCTGTCCTTGATGATATTATTAGTAGTCAGATTTCTAATGAATGGCCAAATTGTTCGGTATCATTCTCTCTCAAGATCATACTTCCAGTTGAAACTTAAGATTAACTATAAGAAAGACCAAGTTTTTTTTTTTTTTTTTTTTTTTGTGTTATCCTAGAAAGAATTTTAGTTATTTCCTAGGGGCCTGCAGAAAAATTTGCTGGCGTGTAACATAACTCTTTGCTCCGTGATGCCAAATTCTGGTGGGCAATGAAACTTGTGTTATTGATAGAGAATAGATATGGAATAACAGAGTAAAACAAGAACAACTGATAATACTGGAAATGTAGAACCAACCAGAGATTACTAGCTACCATAGAAAGCTAAAGACTAAGAACAATACCAACAGAAGATAATAAACCCAGAGCTAGGCTCTTCCCTGGGCTATGCCCCTTTCCCAAGCTAAATGCTTCAAAACCCAAATACAGAATATTTCCAAAGCTACCTACTACTCTCACTAACTTCCCTTGTATATAATCCAAACCGAAAAAAAGACCTAAAAACACTATTACTAATCTACCCTTTATTTTAGCCACATCTCTAACGGTTATGGTCTGCATTTTGTTCCATGAAAGCACTCATTTAATGGCTAAAAGGGTTTGAATAATGCAATTTGAAGCCTGTAATAAGCATAATTCTATAGTTCCAAAAGGTAAGAATTACCGTACCAGAAAAACTTCCAAAAATCTGTCAATCTATAATCACATAATGACAAAACAACATGGCTGCTTAGCTCGTTCCTACGTCACACTAAAAGACATTGTGAAATTCCGCATCTGTCACATCAATAGAAAGAATATTCTACTTGCTTCTCCAATATTTTGTTTGTCAGATGATTGTATAAAATTTTTGAGGGTGTAACTGCATCCTGATACTAGAGAATCCAAATGAACGGAGTTTGAAGTGGGGAAATTCACTTCCTTTTCAAAGTTACCATGCCAAAATATGCCACGAAACGTGTAATCACACCAATGAGAATGAGAATGGATATACAAAGACCCCAATGATGAAGATTATATCCGCTTTTCATTAATGAACCGCATCGAGTAATTAACCACACTCCATAGTACCTAAAACAACAAAATTCTTGTATCATCATTATATGCATTCTAAACAATGAACGATTTCACAATCATATATTACACAAGTGCTATTCATATCAAAGGCCAGATTTGTACGCCTAAAATACCATTAAGATTCCCACACGAATACATCACTATTTTTGAAAATTTCAAGGAGCATTTTCGAAATGAACTAGTATAACAACTCTGTTCCCGTAAAACTCTATATTGAGAATAAACTTGAAGGTAAAAACTATTGGACAAAGAAAGTAAAAGCATACCTTTCAGCATTTGCTATCACAAATGCTTCCAAAGCCCATTTAGGATAGCATAAGTTAGCTACATTTTTTATGGATTCACTATCTTGCGCCCGTGTTGCGATGAGAGTTAAAACAACTGGAAGAAGAACTGACCACTGAAAGAAGTCGATAATGTAAATTCAAGTTCTTAACATTTATGAAAATCCAAATGGCTAAGTAGTCTCACCAACTGTGCTGCACCAGGTTCAAGAAAGATGGCTAACACATATGCTAGACCAGTCACACAGTAAATAAGGCAGAGCAACACAACGTAGTTATCTGTGAAGGATGATCTTGGGTTGGTGAAAGAATAGAACATTGATAGATACACCACAGGCTTTATCACTGTATTGAAATGATCAATTGAATCCTTGGCAAGAAAGTAAGCTAAGTTGCTCATGCCAGAGGAACTCTCTCTCCAGTACTGTAATTTGTCGAGCGAAAATGATCTCAATGCTGCTATTTTGCAGAGAAGAGCTGCAAAACGAAGAGAGTAGTTGTGGGAACCACAATTCTTGCATAACAAAACGCATTATACTGAATTACTCATGTATCAATTATCAAGCATTAAACTATTATCTTTGTACTATATGCAACTTTATACGGTTGCTTAAATCGCCAATGGGAATTCAATCTTTTATTTCAGAAGATACAAATTTCAAACATCAGTTCGTGAAGATTACCATCAAACCAAATCTAATTCAACAAGTTCAAACATATTTGTTGTCTATTATTAAAAGGAATCAGCAGAGTTTGGAATTTCAACATCAAAATTAAGGCTGGAAATTGGATTCAAACAAAATGTCGAAGTTAGAAAGACTTACAAACTGCAATGATGGTATATGTATATCCAGGAGCTCCAAAATTTTGATCATTCACTTTCGCAAGTGAACCTAAACAGGCCCCAGCAAGTAACAAGATCAAGTAATCTACGGCTTGTATTCTAGATTCCCTCAATCGTTGTTTTCCTACTCTGCGAAACCGTGAAACCAAGAATTACGGGAGTAACTTAGCAAGAAGAAACAGCTACCACATTTTGATCATCACAATGGGTTTTTCAAAGAACGATAGTCCATCACAATGGGTTTTTCGAAGAAAGAGTCATAATGTTCTGACCATCAATACTTTACACATTGTGCACATAACCCTTTACTTTCACATTGGAGAAAGAGAGCTTTGAACCCACACAACCTATAGTACAATAGAAAATCCTTCAAATGTCTATATAAAAAATTACTCACCGGCCAAGGAAGTATTTATATTGCTGGAAGACGCCTGGTGTCGTTCGGTTTGATAAGTCTCTCTTCTTCAAGAAGTTATGTTTAATCTTATCACGGTGCAACTCTACATGGCTCTTCATATCTTGCCATAATTCCCCTGCAAGAGATTGTTGTTCGATACCAACACCATCATGATTAGATTCATTTGCTGGATTTATTCCAAGTCCAACTACATTTTGAAGCATATCGGCAGGTACGGTGTACCCTTTATGAAGCATCCATCTGACAGGAAGCTCTTTATAAGAGACACCTGAGCTGGGATTTAGAGTCACCACACCCTCCAATATGTCAATATAATGATCAGGTGGGTTAACACGCTCTGGCACATCAATACCGATGCCTGAAAAGTACTGTTCAACTTTCTTAGCTGGACCGTGGTAAACCGTGAGTCCCCCTTTTGCTAGAAGTACTAAATCGTCAAACATTTTGAACAAGGTGTAGCTGAAGAAAAGGGAGAAGAAACACGTGGTATTAATAGAAACATAAAATTCCATAAATTTAAGATTGGAAACAATATAACCTCGGTTGGTGAACGACCATGCATATGTTCACCCCTTCAAGAGATTCACGCCGAAGTGCTTTAAGAAGGAGCTGAGACGATGCACTATCTAGACCAGATGTTGGTTCATCTAGGATTAAAAGGGACGGTTCCATTACCATTTCCAATCCAACATTCACTCGTTTTCTCTGGCCTCCTGAAATTCCACGTTTTTCTACCGTTCCAACCAAGGAATCTCTAACTGTCTGAAGCCCCAAAGCTCCAATAACTCTTTCAACTATAAGAACCTTCTCGGGTTTGGGAAGACAGGCTGATAGTCTACAGAAAGCAGCATATCAAGGAAGTGTGTAAGCAAATACAACAAACGTTACTATTATGATTTTTGCGTTGAACCACTGTGAAAACTGTATGATATGAACCTGCAATTGGCACTGAACCAGAGATTCTCTTCCACAGTCAAATTCCCGTGTACAATATCATCCTGGGGAACAAAACCAACAATTTTCTTATACGAGTGTATGGATTCATCTTTTCCATTTATAAGAATCAACCCAGTCATTTTGCATCCCATTGCTTTTCCTGCAAGAGCAGAAAGAAAAGTAGTCTTCCCAGCCCCTGATGGACCCATGACAGCTGTAACACGGCCAGGCTTGATGTTTCCCGTCACACATCTTAACAGATGCTTATTTTTTCCTTTCAGCGTAAGGGTCAGATCTCTGAAAGAAATTTCAATTAAAGGCCTTTTTTTCGTTTCCGTATTTGTAGCCATCTTAACAACTCCAGAGAACGTAAGATCCTTGTTCTCTTGCTCCAAGGCTTTCTCTTTCTCAAGCTGGCCATATGCGTATTTAAAGATCTGAGTATGCGTATTCATTTGTTCAACCTTTGGAAGATTTCCTGAATTCAAGTACCCAACACTGATATTGTCATAAGTATAGCCATCAGGGTCATTCTCAATCTCGTGCATCATCTTCATGAGGTCATGAGGTTCCTTCTTTGTTATGTTTGATGACATGGCGGATGACTGAGCTGTAGAGAGATTGCTCGATTTTGAAGGTGGATACAAGTCATCTTCGATTTCAGATTTATGTTGATCCAAAATCTTGAGTTGTTCAGGATGTTTATCCATTTTCTTACGAGAGAATGTTCGTGAGAGTTGAAGTTGCAATCCACTTGCATGTTTCTTAGCAGCATCTTTTGCAGATTTCCACCTTTGGCGTGCTCTTGCTGTTTCCCGAGCACTTCTTGCTGCTGACTCTCTGGACTTTGCAAGCCTTCTCTCTCGAGTTGTGAGAACGTGGTCAGAGCAGTTATATATAATGAGTAATACAGTAGACAAAGCAGCCTGCATACGCAAATGCATACCATATCAAAATATCTTATGCAATAGTAGTTATCATTAGCAATATTAAGATGTAACTTACAAGGAGCATTATTCCGTAAGCGTGAATATTTTGATTTGTGGAGTTTGCTTTACACGAAGTTAATTTGAAGCAGCCTGCAAGTGAATTGGCTAGAATCACTAACCCTAACTTCCAGCAAACCGGGTTATAAAATACAAGTATTGTTTATGGTTGAGTAAATGATAATGCATAAAATGAATATCTGAGTTCATTTAAGTGCCAGCTTCGCATTGCTGCTATTGTGATAGAAGTGTTTTTGGGACATCGAGTGTTAGTGGCTTGGGACAGCAATGCAAAACTGGTCATAAATATGAATATAAAGATAATGAGTGTTTTGCATTGCTGCATCTTACCATTCTCAGCAATGGAGCCCATCCTGCAGTAATGCCTGAAATTATGTGAAGAAATGAGATAGCATCAGTAAATGGATATCAAGAAAAAGACGCATTATACGAGCATTCATGTTTTCCATCGAAACTACATCATATTATTATGTAATTCTATTTTCTTGAAGAAAAAAACGAGGGAAAAAACAATACCCACTACTGCAAGACTTTTTGTGGACTGTTGAAGGACAGTATGATCCAGCTGAGCAGAAAATCTCACTACTGCTACCGACATCAGCCCATATGTTTGCCCCTCCACAAGTATGGTTTGGCTGCCCTGGTGGAAGCTGATAATGATATCTGCATGGATTTATGTTTTTGGATATCATCAGTCAGTCAAGATGCATAGACCATACAGAACTACAATCTGACTTACGGTTCACACACGCCCGTTGTCTTATTGAGTTTTGCGAGAGGGCAATAGGATCCTAGAGGGCAAGCTTGAAGAACAAGATACCAGAAAACGGGGATTAAATATCCGAAAGTAATAATGACCAGAAAATGCACATAATATTAAAATATGCAAAAGTAATGCTGATTAACGATCTAAATTACTTACGAATCATGCATGTAAGGCCATGTGGACAGAAAAACCCCTCACAACAGGCCTGGCAGCTATGAGTTCTTGCAGGAATAACTTTTGAGTTCTGAAGGTCAACTGGTAGATCTTTACCCACACTGCATGCCCATCCTGGCTCACAACCGGGATGCCATGATGTTAAATTACAGTTGTTGTTAGGTTTCAGGTAATTGTCGACTTCTGATGGCTCAAAGAAAGTATCAAAGTAGAACTTCATTTCCGCTGCTGTACATATTCGACGTGAGACATCTCCTGTTTCAAATATTAATAAACAACCAAGAAAATATTAACAAACCAGAGAAATGTTAATGTGATACGTACAGAACATTTGAGCCAGATAAAGAACAATTTATCAACTACATATATTCAAAGTTTTTATGATCTATATAAGGAAAGGAAAGCCAACATGTAACATCATGCAAAACAAACTTCAAGAATACCTTAATATGACACCACATAAATTTTATTTCTGCTTTAGGTTTTTGGATTTGAATTATCATATAATAAACACTCTTTTACATAACTACTGGTCCAGTTAAAGTTGTTATACACACTAAAATTTAAACATCAAAGCAAGCTTAAGAAGCATCCTTTCTTGGCCGGAGTCTAATCACCCTTAAATGTCAGCACCTAACATTCATACGTCATTGGTTAGTCACCCAATTAAATAGGGAAAATGAAACCCATATATAAGATCCCAGAATTTTTAGTTCTGTTTTTGGTTTTAGATTTGACTAACCAGAATTGAGCATTATCGAAAGCCCTTTTACTAGCGTCTCATTCAATAAAAGTTGTTCTATACATTGAGGGTGTTTCTCTAAACTTAAAAGTTAGTCAAACTTGCTTAAAAGTAGAAATTTAAATTAAAAGTTAGTTAGTTTAGTGTTTCTCTAAACTTTTTTTAACTTAAAAAAGTTACTTTTAAGTAAAAAGTAAGAAGTAGGTAATACTTACTTTTTAAAAGTGACTTTTTTTCAAATCTACTTTTTGACCAAACAAATTACAATATTACCC
>CATIWQ010670835.1:0-18777 GCA_949673415.1 Euphorbia schlechtendalii
CCAATCCCGAGTAGCTTGGTAGTTTGTTACATTTTCCTGAGGATCGATAACCTGGACAAAACCAGAACTATAACTTGTCAACGATAGGTACACTGCCTTAGTTGTGCGACTGCTAGTGTCAGTTTTACGCTTGCACTCACAACCCACCAAAGCGCTTGGTAGTGCTTGCGAGGCCTGCTTGGGGGCTTTCAAGCAAGCGCTGCCAAGCAGTGCTTTCTAGCCCGCAAGCGCGTCTAGCGCTCGTAGACTCTTGCGAGATTTCTCGCAAGATCCACTTACGACACATCAGTTCGATTTTTTCCCTTTTTTATTTCTAATATTTTGGTCCAACCAAAATCATCCGATCTGAATTCAACCTTTTATTCTCGGTATAGACCCCATCTATAAGTTCTTTACTTAGTCCGATAAAGACACAAAGTGTGTGACCTCATAGGATCTCCAAGTACAGAGCCACTAGAGGTTAACCTAAACTTGGCTTCCCATCCAGGAACCTTTAGGCTCAATGTTCTAGATCGATATGGAACCTAATAACTCTAGATGATCAAATGGGCTTTCTAGCAAAGGCTTATGATCCCCCGATACTCAAAACGTCACATGCCTATGACTTGATCCAGTTCTGTAGTAATAACCAATATAATATAATCCTTCCATCTAGTTAAGTACCATCCAGTTTATTGAGCTCGGATTAAGTGTCAACTCATGTAATAGCTGTAGCTATCCTAGAATTAAACTTGTTCACAAAGAACACCACTCGCTATAATGTATCAAGATTGACTAGAAACCTGTTCTATCAATCTTATACTCTGATCAGAGCTTTATGAGTGTGTCTCTTTAACAAGGGGCCCTAAGGTACATCTCCCATTATATCACTATGATGGATCCCATCTTAACTACTCGGCTTACCAACATGTGATCATCACTAGACCCGTAATCACCCATATCATCCTGATCACCAGGGCATGAATAAGTATGACCCAAAGTATACCAACCCCTACATAAGGTAACCAGTATCTCAGGTCTGAGGATACTTGGATTGCTACTGCAATATGACATGACACTAACACATGGATATAGTTATTTCCGATTGTCTGTCTTATAGTGGTATCCAATGTATTACCCGATTACATTCATGTGTTAACTCAAGGTACCACCTTCAGCTCGTGAGATTGGTAGCTTGGATCTAATCCAAGGATTAAGCCTACAAATGCTAGTCTGTCCGCTTCATTGATGTCTAGTCTCAATGAAACTATGACTAGGGATATTTAGACTATTCATAGTAACACATATGTGCAGTTCTCGCACCACATAGCTCCCATTATATCCTCGCACTTTTATACTATGAAGTAGTCATGGACTTTTTCTTATCAATGCGCATATACATAATACTATACATATATGATACCAACGAGATACATAAATAAATAAAAGCATTGATAAATAACAAAGATACCTTAATTATTATTAATAATAATCCGAAACCGTTTTATATTATAACTAATTAAGATATATCATCTTAATTACCTCTAGGGCATACATCATATCTAACAATCTCCCACTTGCACTAGAGCCAATTGCCCATGTGCTTCATGCCATACTTGTTAACATGATGGTTATGCTTAACTTGAGTCAATGGCTTAATTAGCCCATTCGCTAGATTCTGATCTATTGGGATGTATTCTAAGCTTATATCATTTCAAGTTACTATCTCCAGAATGAGATGGTATTTTCTGAGTATATGTCTGTTTCTCTAACGATACCGTGGTTCCTTTGCCTCAGCAATAGCCCCATTGTTATTGCAATAGACCGCTGTTGGATTTACAATGCTGGACACCACACCGAGATTACCAATAAATCCCTTTAACCAGACAGCTTGCTTAGCTGCTTCTGAAGCAGCTATATACTCAGATTCTGTGGTTGAATCGGCAGTCGTATATAGTTTGAAACTTTTCCAAACAATTGCCCCTCCGTTTAACATAAACACATACCTCGATCAGGACTTATAATCGTCTCTGTCAGATTGAAAACTCGCATTAGTGTATCCCTTCACAAAGAGTTCACCTTATCCATATACCAAAAAAAATCCTAAGTCCTACGTAAGTACTTAAGGATAGTTTTAACGACCATCAAGTGCTTCTCACTTGGGTCATATTGAAATCTGCTCATGATGCTCAATGCATGTGAGACGTCAAGCCGGGTGCATACCATAGCATACATGATGGATCCTACCGTTAAAGCATAGGGTATTCCATTCATGGGCAGTCTCTCCTCTTATGTTCTCGGACATTCAAATTTAGATAGGTTAATCCCATGAGACATTAGGAGATAACCCTTTCTTGACTACTCAAGGTTAAATCTTTTCTAAAATATTTTCTATGTATGTGCTTTGTGAAAGACCTAATAGCCTTCTAGATCTATCTCGGAAGATGTTTATACCAAGTATAAAAGCTACTTCTTCAAGGTCTTTCATGGAGAACTTCTTTGATAACCATGACTTAACTGTCTGGAGAAAAGGAACATCGTTTCCTATCAGCAATATGTCATTGACATATAATACAAGGAAAATGATCGCACTCCCACTAGCCTTCTTATATACACAGGGCTCATTATCATTTAACACAAAACTAACTTCTCAGATTATCTCATCAAATGTAATATTCCAACTCCTTAATGCTTGCATAAGTCTATAAATGGAATTATGTAACTTGTATACCTTTGAGCCATCCTTGGATGTAAAACCCTCGAGTTATGCTATATACACATCCCTATCCAGATTCCCTTTAAGGAATGCTATTTTCACATCCATCTGCCAAATTTTATAATCGTAATGAGCGGCGATGGTAAGGAGTATTATGATAGACTTCAGCATGGCCACCAATGAAAAGGTTTCATTATAGTCAATTCCTTCTTTTTTATTATAACCTTTTGCAACCAGCCTTGATTTATAGGTAATTACATTACCGTCCATGTCGGCTTTCTTCTTGAAAACCCACTTGCATCCTATGGGCTTAATACCACTTGGAGCATCAATCAAGCTACATACTTGATTTTCGTACATGGAATCCATCTCTGACCTTATGGCTATAAACCATTCGTCAAACTCTGAGCCTTCCATTGCCTCCTTGTAAGTCTTGGGCTCATATTCTTCCATAAGGAAGAGATGTTTATCATCAGTGATGAGAAACCCGTATCGTTCGGGAGCGATTGGAGCTCAACCTGACCTAAACAATGTTGGTTTTATAATAGGCTATTCTATGCTTACACTTTCTTGTGTAACAAGTGTAGGTACAATTAGTTGATTGTCTATTTGATCTTCTTGAGTGCCTAACTCAAGATTTCTCCCACTAGCTTTCACAAGTATATGCTCCTTCTCGAGTAATTGAGCATTTCTAGAAATAAGGACTTTTTGTTCCTTAGGATCATGAAAGGTATACCCCATTGCCTCCTTAGGGTAACCTACAAACAGACACCTATGAGACTTAGCACCCAGCTTATCTAAACTTATCCTCTTTATGTAAGCCAGACATCCCCAAACTCTCAGGTGAGAAAGAGCTGGTTTCTTACCATACCACGATTCATATGGTGTTTGTTCAATTGATTTGGAGCGTAATCTATTTAGAATATAAACTACTCTCTCAAGTGCATAACCCCAAAAGGATCTGTTGAGTTCTGCTTAGCTCATCATAGACCGAACCATATCGAGTAGGGTTCAATTTCTCCTTTCTGACACTCCATTATGTTGGGGTGTATAAGAAGGTATCCACTGGGATAAAATACCATTATCCCTTAGATAATAATGAAACTCTTGGCTTAAGTATTCACCGCCTTTATCTGATCAAAGGATCTTCATACTTTTTCCAAGCTATTTCTCTACTTCGGTGTTAAACTCTTTAAATTTCTCAAAACTCTCAGACTTGTGCCTCATTGGGTACAGATAACCATATCATGAATAATCATCGATAAAGGTTATGAAGTAGATGAAACCCACGTGTATCTCAACACTCATTAGACTACATATATCAGAATGTATTATTTCCAAGGTATTATTGGCACACTAACCCTTTCCTTTGAAACGTTTCTTAGTCATCTTCCCCTTTAAATAAGGTTCGTATGCCCCATAGGATTCCCATTCCATTGGGCCCAAGTCACCACATTTTTGTAACTTAGTTAAGCGAGTCTCATTTATATGGCCTAGAAGATAATGCCATAAGTATGAGGATTTCTCATTATCTAATTTCGATTTCTTCACAATGTTTATATTTAGAGTTTCAGTTTTAGTAACTAGAACATAAGTGCCCTCAACAGATATTCCACAAGCATAAAGAACATTATCGCATCGAATTTGATAATTATTATTAGAAAATAAAATCTCAAATCCCTCTATTTCTAAACGCATAACAAAAATAATATTCTTAGTGATAGCAGGAATATAATAACAATTGTTCAAAACTAAAACTAGGCCACTAGGCAAACGAAGGCTATATGTCCCCATAGCTGTTGCAGTAACCCGTGTTCCATTTCCAACTCTTAGGTCCATTTCCCTCTTTGCAAGCCTTGTACTATTCCTTAATCTCTGCATAGAAGCACATATATGATTACCACAACCAGTATCCAATACCCAAGTAGACTCATAGGGAACTGTAGAGAAACTCTCTAGTATGAACATACCTCTAGATATTGGAGCCACAACCATCATCATCCTATGAGCTTGTTTGAAGAAAAACATTTCCTTCTTCAATTCTAACTTTCTCATGAGCTTTCTCTTGACTTTTAAACCTTTGAGTTTCTTAAACTTAAGGTCTTCAGCATTTGCTTGCTCTTTGAGTTTATTTCTAAACTCAATTTCATAAATCTTGAGCAAGTCCATAAGTTGGGTCAAGGTAAAGTTGGGAGAACACTCTTTGAGCATCTTCTTGAAGAAATCATATTTATTGGGTAATATCCTCAATACCATTTCCCTCAAAGACTGCTCATTGTACTCAACTCCCAACTCTCTTAATTTCTTTGAGTTGTCATAAATGTTCATAACCAACTCTACTGCTGAGGTGTCTCCCCGGCAATTTACTGTGGAATAATTCATCTTCTAAAATTTCCATTGATTTTAGATGATGAATTATGATTGCGAGGTCCAACCCTTTATACACACGTGTGTACTTTGGGAGCATGTAGTTTAACATGAGTTTTGCAGCAAACTCACAATTCCCTTGTGCTCCTCATAATAATTCATCTCACATGCAAAAGCATTCTTGATGGGATGTTTGGGACTTGGATCAGTCAAAACGTAATCTAGGTAGTAGTTTAGAAGAACTCTTCTAACAGTCTTAAACCATTCATTGAAGTTATAAACATCGTATTTTATGTCAATGCTAGTATTTTAGTTAGTGATCATATTTCAACATAGATATAAGATAGAATTTATTTAGACATTAGTATATGTACATGCATTTAAAATAAGGTCTTTAATTAAATACATAATTCCTACTCTTTTCTCGACATTCAACTAGCCCCTTCTATTTAAATTCAAGAAATTTGGTGTAACCAATTTTCCTTAGTAGGTAGTATCCATAGCCACTCATCATGACCCCTGCTATAGCTGGTCAAGCCACAACAAGATAACCATGGTTGGAACCCGTACATTTGCATCTCATGCAATTGCTAATCCATTTGAGTTATCTTTCTCGAGATGTGCGTACCCAATTGTATGACTCCTTAAATGTGTCTCTAATATGGCATTAGCTCCAATGATATGGATAGCTAACCTATTTTGGTTAAGGCATTAACCCAATCTAGTCTCATGACCAAACACATGTTAAAGGTGATAAGTGTATAATTACACTTATTATCATGATATTTTCAATCATAAAACGATATGGTTTTGGTTCATTTTATACTTCATATAAAAAAAGATTTCACGTGGTATATAGTTATTTTTTATGCAAATGCAGAAACTAGGTAAACCTTGGCAGTAAAATGATCAAAGATGGAATTCGATGGAAAAAGAATGAAAAAGGTGTAAAAAGATGTGTGGACCACAAGATTTGGCTTAGGATTATAGTTGTCAAAGATTGGCAAAGTTGCAAAGAAGAAACATGAAGAAAAACACATTTCATGATCGTGACACCCATTTGCAGTCACGACTTGTTACTCTTCATAAGTAGAAAGTTACAAATCATTATTCACGATCACGACATGTGATTCACGGTCGTGACTTGTGATGGTTATTGGTTATCTCTTTTCAACTACCAACTGCCAGATAATAACGATCAACCTCCATCAACCGCTAACCGAAAAGACACCTTTTGGAAGCTAACCAATCATAAAAAGGTGCCTTTCCATTGTAGATGAGGATGAATCTTTGCATCCAATCATATTGAAGTGATGCAACCCTTAGCCAATGGACACGACTCTTCGTTTGGATAGACGCAACCCTTCACACTCTATAAATAGGGTTCAAGACCTGTCAATTTCATAGAGGGAGAGAGGGACTGGGCAAGGATAGAGTATGGGTAGTGAATAGTAGTATGCGTGTATAGATAGAGAGTGAAAATATCTAGATTTTGCTACGTTCAAAGTCTTAGTGAGTATAAGTGATTCGATTCTTATTTCAATCACTATATTTCTACATAAATTTGAGTGTTTGTTGTATGAGTGTAATTGCAAAGTACTTATCAATAAAAGTTTTCATTCTTCAACATTCTTTTATTCGATATTCACAAAGAATAGCATCCTAGCGGAGGTTCTGTACGAGTCAAGACCGAATTAAAAGTAGACGCATGAATTGCGGGAATTGATGACTCCCATTAAATAGTGGATACGGTTTGATCAACTTTAACTTTCACTTGCATACCTTACAACTTTATTTTATTTTCTACTTGTACTTTCTATTTCAAAATTTATGATATGTCTATGTGTCATAACAAGTATTCATCTTGCATAATTTATATTAATCAAGTTATATGCTTTTGAGTTAACTTTAAGAGTGATTTCGGGGTTAATAAGATTGTGTATAATCACTGGATCTATGATTATAATGCTATTTAGTGAGCCAACATTTTTGGAATGTAACTTGCTAAATATGTCTATGTGAGAGTGATATGTTCTAAGCATACTATTTTAGTTATCCAGGTTCTTATAAGTGTCATAATTCTTTTACCCTAGATTTAGAAAAGTCATCTCATGTGTTGCTTTGCGGTGAATTATTGAATATTAGGTCGTTTTGAACTGTATTTGTTGAAGTTATTTAGTGTACGAAATATTCTTGATGATTTTGCATGTCTTTTTCTACTAAACTTGTTCTTAGGAAACATCTATATACTTTACATTTTCCCTAACCTGTTCATACATCTATTTATTTATCCATCTATTGTCCAAACCCTCCAATACGAATTATCTTATTTCATTTATTCTGTAACTCTAGTTGGTCTTTAGAACCGAATTCCTACCTTTTGGGATTGATATCTTTTAAAACTACATCAAAACTATATACTTGCACTGGTTACCATTTTTCTATTTGATAGGTAGTATTGACAACACCTGTTTCGTATTTTGAACTTTTATCTTATCGGTAGAAAAGTGGGGAACAAGGTTTTTGGCACCGTTACCGAATTTAAGCCTATTAGAATGAGTATAGTCAAAACTTTGCGATCAAGTTTTTGGCACCGTTGCTAGGGAAGGCAAGTGCGTTCTAGAGATCAAATTGCCGGAGAACGGGGCACTTATATTTATGTGTCAATTAGATTTATTTATTTTTATTGTTATTTTTGTGTGTGTTATAAAGTTAGTGTCGTTTTAAAAGAAAAGTGAAATGTTTTGGATTTTAAACATTTCACTCTCGCGACCTGTATCGCGCTCATGAATAGAGTTGTCAAAACATTCTGTTTTGTCTAAGTAAAAGTCACGATCGCGACATGCACGATTTCATAGCAGTTATTGCTGTAATGACTCTTTTTCTAACGATTATATTGGAAATATATCCATTGAAAAAGTAACATTCCCTATTTCCTATATATATATAGCTATTTTCCTAGTTGATTTTCACAAATCAATCACTCTTTTACACATTTACTATCTCTTGTAAAGCAAATTTTTTTTGTTTTTCCCAAAATCAAAACACAAACCTTTCTTTCAAATTCTTGAATTAAATTACAATGGCTCCAAATAAATTAGCAGCAACCAAGGGAAAGAACAAATTGGTCAACCAACAAAACAAGTATGGATGCCCTTTTCCAATTTATAGTGAAGAAGAAGTTGAAAGATACTTGAGAATGAAGAATTTTGATTTCCAAGGTACACTTTTCTATGATCCTACTTTTGCTATTGATGCTGGGATTCATGAGGAAGTAGAAGAGTATTTTTCGCTATTTGGATTGGAGAAATTTGTGAATATGCGTTTTCCATTTATCGAGGGATGGGTCCTCAAGTTTTTGGTTACTGTTACGGAAGATGGGAACTTTTTGAAGAGAAAATTTAGGAATGGAGGGAGGAGTATAAGTTTACTTTAATGGATTTGATATAGTGGTTTAATTTGGTAGAAACCTATGAAGAGATTAATAAACAAGAAGATTATGATTTAACGGATGTTTGGACTGAGTTAACGGGATTGGATCGATACGATGTCAAATATTCGTCTAACAAAAATGTTCGAAGTAATAGCCCTCTCTACCTACACAAGTTTATTTCTCAAAGTCTTTTCTTTCGACATGAAAGTATTAAAGTGTCTATGAAAGACTTGGTAATATTGGAGTGCACGGTTTCGCAATTACGGCCAAAGTTTTTGATGTATATGTTAGAATCCATCACTAGTCTGACTATACATAAAAAAGGCTAGAGTTGGAGGTGCAAATACGATTTGCAGAATTATTTTGAGGGTGAAAAACCAACTACCATATCAATATAGTCCAAGAGAGAAATTTAACTTTATAGGAGGAGTATATATGAAGAGAGCAGGATTGGTCAAAGAAGATAAAGGAAAATTTATGTTTCTACTGTATGGAGTAAGGGTAAGGAGGCTAAGACCGACATATGGATTTACTTCTCGAGAAAACCAACATGATGAAGATATTGAAGAGGTTCAAATTAGAAGTAGTGGATCAAGACAAGCCTTTGGGAGTACACAAGATACTTGGAGAGGAAAGTTCATCAAAGATGTCGACCAAGCATGCCTAGACATAGCCTCCATACAACAAGATGTTCGTCAACTAACAAAATCCAACATTTCTTTGAACCGCAAATTGAATACATACTTCAAAATGAAGAATTTGGATATCTCACCAAGTCCTCCAGATTCGAGTTTGGATGATTAAAACGGGTTCAATTTCTTTTCCTTTGTGTGCGATTAGTTGAGTTTTTAGATTTTCAATTTAATAAAGTCTCTCACAATGAGGACATTGTGTTCTTTAGTGTGGGGGGGGGATTGTAAAATCCCAAAAATCCAAAAAAATTGAAGAATTTAAAAATTGTTTTTGATTTTTGTGTTGTTTATACATTATCCATACCTATGCTATACTAACATATGTTCTAAGGTTATTGTGAGTGTTAGGTATATCAAGTTTGATGTTAGTGCATATATCCAACAAGTTGTTTCGAGTATGACCACTCATTGAGAGTGTGAGTGCTTTATAGCACAACATTTAGCATTTGGCAAGGATGAGTGGTGAGTAACATTCAAAAGCAACATTCCAAGTAAGTTTCGATATATATTTCAATGCAACATGAATTAGTAACAGTTATATAGTTTTAGTTTAATGCTACCGATAAGTTTTGAGTGGATTAATATCTAGTAGTGTTCTTACTATGAGTTTTATATGCTATTCTCGAATACGTCCTATAAGTAGTGAGTGTGTTTAAAGTGTTGGGAAACTATAGCCATAATACTTTGAAAGTGATCAATAAAGGATGAGGGTATTAAGAGAGAAAAATCAAAAGAAAGAGAGGATAACCAATGAGTTATGCAAAAGGTGAGGAATGGTACGGAGTACAAAACTGCAACCATTCAATGAGTAAAAAAAAGAAAAGAAAGCATAACAGGAAAAATGGATGCAAAGTACAAGTCTGTACTTCAAAAACATATGCTTATAAGAAAAAAAAGAGAAAGTGGTATGGAGAATAAAATGCAACAACTAAAGAGTGTTTAACATCCTAGGATACCTAAAAATGCCTTGAGATCAATCTTTTCAAAATGTGCTCCCTTTGCCCTTTATACTTTATACTATACTTGAGAGAAGGAAACATTCGAGTAAGCATATAACGCTTATATGAAGAAGTGATTCGGTTGGCCCTCCATTAAGAGTAAAGGTATGCAACTAAACTATATAAATTGCACGTTACTAATTTGTGGGAAATTTTGAACTTTTACTTGAACTTTATGCAACATGGGAATGTGGTACTCACTATGATAGTCTTTTCGTCAAATGAGTTATGAACTAGAATTACTAATTTATACAATTTTGTTGTGTTTACCTTAAGGATAAGGTAAAAGTTAAGTGTGGGGGTGTGATAAGTGTATAATTACACTTATTATCTTGATATTTTTAATCATAAAACAATATGGTTTAATGTTACTTTATACTTCATATAAAAGATTTCACGTGGTATGTCATTGTTTTTTATGCAAGTGCAGAAACTAGGTGAATCTTGGGAATAAAATGATTAAAGATGGAATTCTATGTAAAAAGAGTGAAAAAGGTGCAAAAAGATGTGTGGAACACAAGTAATTTGCTTAGGATTGAAGTTGCCAAAATATCGGCAAAGATGCAAAGAAGAATCTTGAAGAAAAGCACATGTCATGATTGTGACACCCATTCGTTGTTACGAATTGTCCTTCTTCACAAACAGAAAGTTACAAACCAATGTTCACGATCGTGATATGTAAGTCACGCTCGTGACTTGTGACGGTTTTTGGTCAACTCCTCTCAACTACCAACTGCTGGATAAAAATGATCAACAGCCATCAATCGCCACCAACTGTCAAATGAAAAGACACCTTTTGGAAGCAATCCAATCATGGAAAGGTGCTTTTCCATTGAAGATGAGGTTAAAACTTTGCATACAATCACATTGAAGTGATGCAACTTTTCACCAATGGACATGACTCTTCATTTAGATAGACACAACCCTTCGCACTCTATAAATAGGGTTCAAAACCAATCATTTTCATGGAGTGACATAGTTTATGCACATGAAGAATGCATGTATGCATAGATAGAGAGTGAAAATTATATAGATTTCGCTAGTTCAAAGTGTTAGTGAGAAAAATGTATAAGTGATTCGATTCTTGTTTCGATTACTAGATTTCTCCACATATTCGAGCGATTGTTGTATGAGTGTAATTGCAAAGCACTTATCAATAAAAGTTTCTATTCTTCAACATTCATTTGTTCGATATTCACAAAGAATAGCATCCTAGTGGAGGTTATGTACAAGTCGAGACCGAATTCAAAGTAGATGCAGGAATTACGGGAATTGACGACTCCCATTTAAAGAGTGGACACGGTTTGATCAACTTTGGCTTTCACTTGTGTACCTTACAACTTTACTTTATTTTCTACTTATACTTTCTATTTCGAAGTTTATGATATGTCTATGTGTCATAACGAGTATTTCATCTTGCATCATTTATGTTAATCAAGTTATATGCTCTCGAGTTAACTTTAAGAGTGATTTCGGGGCTAACAAGATTGTGTATAATCACTGGATCTGAGATTATAACACTGTTTAGTGAGCCAACATATTTGTAGTGGTAACTTGCTAAATATGGATATGTGAGAGCAACACATACTAAGCAAAGTATTATTGTTATCTAGGTTCTTATAAATATCATAATTAGTTTACCCTAGACTTAGAAAAGTCATTTCATGTGTTTCTTTATGGTGAATTATAGGATATTTGGGAGATTATAACTGAGTTTGTTGAAGTCATGTAGCGTTTAAAATAACTTTGATTGCTTTGCATGTTTTTCTCTACTATACTTGTTCTTAGGGAATATCTATATAGTTTACATCTTCTCTAATCTGCTCATGCATCTGTCTATTCATTAGTCTATCATCCAACCCTACAATTTATCTTATATCTTTTATTCTGTAACTCTAGTTGGTCCTTAGAACTTAATTCCTTCCTTATGGGATCAAGATCTTTTAAAACTACATCGCAACTATATACTTACAGTTATCATCATCTTTCTATTTGATAATCAATATTGACAACACCTATTTACATTTAGAACTTTTATATTTTTAGTAGAAAAGTGGGGAACAGGTTCTTGAAGTATAGAGCCGCTAGAGGTTAACATAAACTTGGCTTCCCATTCGGGAACCTTTAGGCTCAGTGTTCTAGACTGATGAAAACTATAGATGATCAAAGGGCTTTTTCGCAAAGGCATATGATCCCTTAATGCTCAGAATGTCACGTGCTTGTAAATTGAATCAGTTCTACAATATTAACCAATACAATAAACTCCTTCCATAAAGTTAAGTACCATCTAATAAATTGAGCTAATATTAAGTGTTAGCTCATGGGGTTTTCAAAAAGGAGTTTGTTGATTCCAAAAAAACATTAGAAATGAGTTGCTTAAAAGTGATTTTCAAGCTTAAAAGACCCGAGACCTAAATCTCTAGTCTATGTTACAGAATCGCCTAAATACATCGAAATCTAAGGATACAATCACCTAAAATACATCGATATCTAACAAATATTACATTTGATTTTGAAATAAAAAGCGATACCCAAAAGGAAATTAAATCCTAACATACATCTATCCTAAACTACCTTCATCCATAAAGGTTAGCATAAATACGGAACATCACAAGTAGTTGCAAGAATGTTTGTTTTGATTTTTTTGAGACCCGAGCGGTCTAATTTAAAACATCTAGGAGTTTGAAATTTCTTTTCAATAAAAAGGGTTCATTTTATACACTTACGTTATTTAATCTTTTTTTTTTTGTGAAAATGCCACATGTGAATGTTTGTCGGGTCGGTTATCCAGGAACTTCGATTCCCTTTGTCAGGGTTTCCTAACACACTTCATAATAATAATGATGGAAAATAAATCTAAGTCCAAAAACATAAATGATTGCGTTATTGAAATCATTTCAAAGAGGAAACCATTAAAGTTGATAAAATAAACTCCTAGCGAAGGGAAATCAACTTCAACCATCCGAACACCCTTCGAAACGATCTCAGGTTCGTAAAGTTTTCACGCATACATAATATATTACTTAAAAACTCAGGTTTCAAGCCAGAATGGTCACCACTGACCCTCTTGAACATAAATAAAAATCTAGAAATTTTATAAACATGTTGCTTGTGTTCTGCCTAGGAACTGATGCCGTTAACGGCATCAATGATGTCGTTAACTATATTGCGATGCAGTTGCAATGCCGTTACAACATTATAGAGGCAGAACATAGGCAGTTTCTATTTTGTTTACATTTTTTTTCATTTGCAGCTATCAAGCACAAACATATGATACAAACAAGTGAGACACGACTCTAGGAACTTAGAGACTTACCCCATTACCGTGAATCCACTTTGCTCGGTCCACGAAATATCCCCGGAAAGTCATCCTCATTTCTTTGGTTCAGTTTGTGGTTTTGTCGAAAAAGGAAGAGTAAATGTTACTCTTTGATGGAAGTCAAACTTCCTGAATATGTGTTTAGTCAAGAAGAAGAAAGGAAGCGAAAATCCTTCTCCTCTCAAGCCTAGACTTCAAGAAAGGTTAAAAACTCAAAAATGGATGAAAATGGACAAGGTGACCAAAACACCTCAGATGAGTGAATATGCTTGTTGAAGACACTTCAACTAAGTTTTATTGAGTTAGAACTCAGTAGAAATGCCCTAGGAAACTCTAAACCTCAAAGTTTGCTTAAGCTCCTACATAACCTCACTTTTAGAAACAAGTGAACTAAACCTCAAACTTGCCTAAATAACCCAAGATGTCCCAAGTTCATGCCCTATCCATGAACTTACACACTCAAGTTCTTGAAATGTGAATGAAAACAAGTTAAAAGAGGTTTACTTAGTTACCAAAAGTCTTAAATGCCTCAAGAACAATTAAAAACACCAAGAACACTTCCAACTCTTCCTAACTTTTTAAACTCTTTTTCTTGCTACCTTTTTGCATAAAAATGAGCTCCCCCCAAACTAAAACTCAGCTCTAACTTAAAGAGAGAGCCCCCTTTAATCCAAAATCAACTTAGTATCATACACCATACTTTCATTTTTTTACTTTTTTAGCTTTTTACATGATCCCATGTGAAAGGGAGCATGCCAAATCCCAAGAAAAGAGTATGAATCTGGATTTTCAGAAACATGTCCGAGCATGTGGTGGGGAGTGGCCTTTTGGCCTGAAATTTGCAGAAAGTGAAATTTTGGTTCTACAATAGAGTCGATGTCGTTAACGACATTGTTAATGTCGTTAACGACATCAGCCATATCATTAATGATATGGTAACGTCGTTAACGACATTGCCATGTCATTAATGACATGGCACATGCAGGCTGGGCTTTTTTCTTTTTTTGTTTTGGGCTTTTTGAGGAAGAAGAGGTCTAAAGAAACAAGGCAGATGATTTCTAGATGATTTCAGGACCCTGCAAAATGTGAAAAGCTAATAAGGGAAAAATTACAGCTTCATCATCGAACTTGCCAATTTGGAGTAAAATCTCATGCTCATAGGCTGCCCCTCGTGGTATCATTACTGATATGAGATCGAGTATGATCCCACAATTTAAAGAGTAGCAGGGTTTTAGAGATAATACTTGCCTGGTCATGGTTGGCACTCTTCGGGATGATGGCTGAAAGCTTTTATCTCGATGAGGCACTTTCGAGGATCAGTTTCTCCGTGCCCCTTGTGAACTGCCCATTTGGCAATGACTGCCCCCTTGAAGGTTGATCTTTAGGTTGTTGACATTGCTGGAACCGTTGGTTGTGTACCTCCATCCTTCTAGTTGAGGATCCCATGCGTAGGCGATGGAAGGCCACTTGGCAACTCGGATCGAGACAAGGTCTGAGAAGACCTAAAAAGCGGAAAGTTCACTAACTGTAAAAAGTTAGAAGATCGTGAACTGTTGATTGTAAAAAGTCAAAAAAGTGCGAATAGTAAAAGTTCGTTGACTGTAAAAATTCAGGAAATTTCAAACTATAGAGAGCTCGTTGACTATAAAATGTCAGGAAATTTTGAACTGTAGAAAGTTCATTGACTATAAAAAGTTAGGAAATTTCAAATTGTAGAAAGTTCATTAACTTTAAAAAGTCAGGAAATTTTAAACTATAGAAAGTACGTTCACTGTAAAAAGTCAAGAAATTTTGAATTGTAGAAAGTTCATTGACTGTAAAAAGTTAGGAATTTGAACTGTAGAAAGTTCGTTGATTGTAAAAATGTGGGAAATTGTGAACTGTAGAAAGTCCATTTAACTGTAAAAAGTCAAAATATATATGAGAATACAATGTATGAATGAATTTTTTAATTTCTCGATTGAGATTGCTGAAAACAAAAATTTTTGCCCCTTCAATCAAGAATTAAAATATGAATGGGTGTTTAAATGCCTTGGTGATTTTTAAAGGGTTATAAATGGATTTTAAAGGGGTTGGAATGAGTTTGGGCTGAAAAGGCAACGAAACGGGCTGGGCCAAGCCAATGTCGTTAACGACATTGGGTGATGTTGTTAACAACATCGTGCCACCAGGTTTTGAAATAAAACCTAACTTTACTCCCCTTTTCTCTCTTAACCTGAAAACAGCCTCTTTTTTTCAATAAACCAAATTTCTTCTTCGATTCTCCAGCGAAGATGTTGTGCAAGATCAAGTCTCTATTAGCATCATCATCACTTTTTGAATTCTGCCTTGGTATTTTGGTAAGCTTAGCTTTAAGAGCTATTGATATTTCTTTGACAGCTTACTCTCGTTCTATAGTGGAATTTATCTTCATCTCATAAGTCATGATCCAATAAATTTATCGTAAGAGTAAGTGCTCCAATGCTTTGCTTCTTCAATAACAATGAGCTTGGCATCCCAAGAGGTTGGCATTATTCTAAATAATTTCCTAATCAGCTCTTCATTTTTATAGTGCTTGCAAAGATTCTGGAGTTTGTTCACAATAAGTGTGAACCTTGTGGTGATTTGAGAAACCATTTCCTTTGGTTCAACTGAGTATACCTCATATTCTATAATAAGAAGATTGATCGTGGAATCTCTGACTTGCTTCGCTCCTTCAAGGGTTGTCTCAAGTTTATGACATATCTCTGTAGCAGTTGTACAACCCAAAACATAATTAAACTCATGAAACTTTAAAGCACATTGCGATAAATTCATAGCTTTGGATTTAATGATAAATTATTCCAATCAACAGAATTATATTCATCTTCTTCTTTTAAAACAATTACAATTTTTGTCGAGATATTTGGTCTATGTTCATGATTTCTCATTTGAAGTTTCCAAAAATTATAGTTTTCTCCAGTAAAGAGAGGAGGTCTATTTTGGGAAACTCCCTCTGAAAAGAAAGCATTTTGAAAATTGGAAAAACTAGCCATTTTGAATCACTCTAAGGATTTTACTCAATTTGTTTAAAGTCTCGCTCTAATACCAATTATTGGTCTCGAATGGCTAGGAAGTGTACTAGAAGGGGTGGATGATACTTTTAAAAATCTCCTCTAGGGCTTAAAACCTTTTTATCACTTTGAAAGAGTTTTTGCTCAATCTCAAAAGGACTAATTGCAAGAAAGTAAATGCCTGAAAATTAAATTGCAAATAATTAAAGAGTATAGCTGGATAGATTGAGACGTAGCATATTTTGTCCTGGTTCGGCAACCCTTTTCCTAGTCATGCCCCAAGTCAACTGACTTGAGATTTTCCTTTCTCTTCTATTTTCTTTACAGGCAGAAAACAAGCTCGATGATACTTTTTATGGGCTCAAGTATCAAACGTTACAATTGTCTTTTCGGGCTTAGCAACCAAACCTTTTCACCACAGTTTTTGCGGGCTCAACAGTAAAACCTAACATGTTGTTTTTGTGCGCTTAACAACAAAACCTTACAATTTAATTGATTGTTTTTATGTTGCAAGAATTAAAGAAGAAGCTTTCTCTCTTTTGAATGCGCTAAAAGAATTATACGGAAGACAAATCTAGTTGAAACTTGTAGTATATAAAAATTACCATTAGTCTTTTAAATTTCAACTTTATAACTTTTTATAGTTGATGCAGGTGCCTTTTTGGAGAGGTGGATGTTGAACATTTTGCTGAGGTGTCAAGGTCTTAGTAGCTAATCACCTTTCCAAAAGTATTCCCGTTGGAATGGGTGGTATGTGGTGCTTACTACCTTTTGGTTTTTGCTCCTGTGGTACTTACCACCTTGTGCTACTTACTGCTTCTCTGCTCACCACTTTTAGGTTTTTGTCCACATCAGCCTTTTGTCTTCCATTCTTCCACTTTGTAACTTCTTCCTTAAAATACATTTTACGTAAATTAACACAAATATATATGTATATTAATTTATCAAATATATATTATAGTTGCTTTTTGTCGATTTCGTAAATGTTTTGTTCGATAATTGTTTAAGTTTTGTTCGATAATTGTTGACCCCCTCAAGTCATATCTTTGATCGACCCCTGACTATAAGAGAGAACTAATTAAAACATTAGCTCCAAATTTCTTATGAATAAAAAAAACACTTTTTAATTTTGGAGGACATTTTTATAATACAAATCTATCCGAAGGTACAAAAAATATGGATATAGAATTAGAAAATCTTAGTGAATGTACCGTGCATGATTGAAAACGATTAAATCAACGACTTTCGGTTTTGGGGGACAATATTTTGGGTAAAAGTCATATCAAGGCTAAACTTATAACTTATAATGCATAATGTATTATTCGGGGGACAATATTTTATTTCCTCAAAATTTTGGTTCATCTTTGTAGTTTAAACAAGGTTTAACTTGTAGTTTATTGGTAAATGTGGCTCCATCAACTTGTCTTATTACATATATTGATTTTTTGAATTTTAAAAAAATCTTCATAACTCACCCAACTTAGCAAAAATGCATCAATTATTCCTCAATATCACATGTCAACTTCTACTAAGAAAGAGAGAGAGAGTAAAATCAAGAAAATGATATTTTTGAAAATTCAAACTAACTAGAAACTCACATGTGATTTTTAGGCTCTGTTCTTTTCAACTTATTTAACAAGTAATTCACTTCAATTCAGCTTAGAAAAGTTCAGTTCAGTTAATTTTCAATATATAGTTAAGTTTCAGTTTCAATATTAGTATTTAATATCAATCATCCTAAATAATAGATAGTAGTTAATAATAGTTTAAAAAATTAAAAAAATTATTATTTTTGTAATGATAACTTTCTTTTAATGAATAATAAATTAAATTAATATTTTATAATATTAATAATAATTAAAATAATAATAAAATATTTCTTTTAGTTATATATAATAATAACAATAATAATAATAATAATAATAAAATTAATAAATTAAATAAACAATATTAAAAAAATAAAAATATATTAATAATGATATTTTTTAATCATATTTTATTTATTCGTATTATTAATAATTATTTAAAAAATTAATTGTTATATAATAATATTTTAAAATATAATAATAATTAAGATATTTTGTGATAATAATTCTAATTACTTTTTTAAACAATGATTATTAATAAATTTTATTGTAACACAATAGTGGTATTATTTTAAAATATATGTGTTAATAATAATAATAATAATAATAATAATAATATATATATATATACATACATACATACATACATACATAT
>CATIWQ010671022.1:0-35418 GCA_949673415.1 Euphorbia schlechtendalii
AAAAATCAATATAAATAATTTTTAACACATGTAACTTATTGTTGATTTGAAAAAAAAACCTTAATTTTCAAATATTAAATGTAAATTGAATGTGAAAATAATTATTAAATTAATTTAAAATTAATTAAAATTTATTTTTCGTTTTCGGTTTTTTCGGTTTTGAACCGAACCTAACCGAAAACCGAAAGGGGGGAAATATAGAACCGAAACCGAACCGAATAACTCGGTTCAGTTCGGTTTTCGGTTCGGTTTTCGATTTTCGGGTTTTTTTGCTCTCCCCTATGTGAAATATATCAAAAAGTTAAATATGCGTAGATCATATTTATTCATTTATCTCATTTATTATACCTTCAAATCGTGAACGATGTTGCATTAATATAAATGTGTTTTATTCTATGAGTAATGTATGTATGTGTGTTTATGTCATGTACATATATTATTTTTCATTCATAGCGTGAAGTATCCCACTCACAGTGTTTACCCTAGTGTTATCACGAGGATACAGACTAGGATGAAATTGATTTTGAACTACTATGTGTAGTTCCGGAACCTGTTCAAAATCATATATCGACTTGTTGAGTGACAAGAAAATCACTTGTTTAGAACATTGCGTGCCAAATTCAAAAAGGAATCAGGTAAGAACTGTGTAGTTTACATGACAGTTAGTCATGTTCTGTCTGAATAGCTAAAGGTAGTTCATATAGTCGAACAAGATTAAATGCTAGGGTGCATTGTAACAGAAACCTTTATATGGTGTTAGTTAATGTGAAAAAGGCATGCGCTCCTTAATAAGGACAGAAAGGAAAGAACTTAGAAGAGGAACAAGTCCTTGAGATAATGTGTGCATAGCGATCATGAGATGAGAAGTTTGTATGATGTATAAGGATCTTAACTTCTCTAAGTGAGACTCAGTCTATAAAACTAAAGAGTTGTTGGACCTTACCCTCAATACTATTGAGTTATCTTGAGAAATAAGAACTAGTAAGGGAGATTTGATCAATCACCAAGAGATTATGATAAGATTTGATCAGGGAGAGATTGGTTGGTGGACTGAACTAGTTTTGTATGGAATTAATAGCTCGAAAGGAAGAATTGATCAAATGAATATTCACCATAGTTCTGTCAGTTCACCGGCTAGCCTATCATTACATTTGTTGTAAGATAGTGAACGACGTATAAAGGCTTCTAAGATCCAAATGATGTGAAAGTGGGTGATTGTCGACCAATCCAGGGTAAAGTATACACGTTATATATCAATGTGATATTATATTATATACTATGTATTAACTTATATGGTTGAGTACCAATCCAAATAGTCTTGACAGACCCTAATGGGTACAAGATGTTTTCTGAATTCTAGATGTTAATGTATTTGGTTAAGTATAACTCAGGATAGTCTTGGTAGACCCTAACAGGTGCAAGACAAAGTGTTCCTGATAGTATGATGGTCGCACGACTTCACAACATACAGAAGATTTGATAACCTTGTACGGAATATGACCCGTCAAGTGCGAGTGGGAGATGTTGGAAATACTCGGTCCGCCCGTGAGCGGGGTCAATCTAGTCAAAGGATCCGATCCAATTCAATTATTTGGACTAATTTGAAAAGTTATAGAATTTAATGAATTAATTATTAATAATCAAGAATTTCTTGATCGAGGACTTAATTGTAATTAATATATTTCTTTACTAATATATATAAATAGACGTGTATGTTGATATATAAATGATAGAATTTATAATTGATTGAAAATGTCAATTCATTCTGGACGGCAGTGTCCAAGTAATAAAACACACATTTATAATGAATTCTTTTCATTATAATTTTTTATTTTTTCCAATCAATTCTCTGTCCTGGATTTTCATCTCGCGACGAAACATCGCAAATCGATTGTTATCGATTTTCGTCGCTGCAGAAGTTGTGAATACACATCCATCCTCTGATAAATAGTGAGATGGATCTGATTCGGCATTCAAGAGGCGTTCTTCGATCTTGAGTAATAAAAAAGGTAAGTGCCGAATTCGTTTCCGATTTACGTATTACTTGGTAAAATAACAAAACAATCTGCTAATCGAATACAGCAAAGGACGCGGTTTTATTTTTCAATACTGCACATGGCCTGAAAATGACTTCTATAGCTTCCTTGTATATTTTAATTTTAATTAATATAATATTAAGAAATGTCACAATCAATACATAATTTAATTAAATTAAATGATCACATGAGTAGCTTGAATTCACCTTTTAGTCAAGGCAGCTCTGTAGTAAAACAACCATGTGCTCTGTTTGTTCAGTTTATGACTTAATCTTTTGTATCCATCCTATCAATTTTCTATCATATAACTCTAAAATTTTTATAATACTAAAATAATATTTCCCAAGTATTGCATTTGTTTATTCAGACCTCTCAAAATTTAATACAAAACTACAAACTAAATTAAATCCATTAAAATCCATGTAAGAAATTGAAAAATTTTAAAAATTAAACCTTAAATTCCGTTATGCTATTGTTTCGATTCCTTGTCATTTTTTACTCAATACACTAAAATTTGATCAGCCAAACACCAATTAAAAATTGAGTAAGCTATTTTGGAAGTTTAATTGAATTGATATAAATTTATGATTACGCGTTGTTGAACTGAACTCGATTGAATAGATTTGTAGTTCAAGAGAGCAAAGTTCATGTCAAACACGAAATAGAGAATTGAAATGTTATTGGATACCAAAAAAACATTTGATTTACGTAAGTTCTCGAAAGGTATGTAACTTGGTGCATGTTTTGCCTCATAGGCCTCAAAAAACAATTATTAATGTCTATAATTATTAATTTTAAATATGACACACAAAGAAAAATTTATCAAAAAAACAACAAAAAAAAGCTTTCGTCGTCAACCAAAACAAAATTAAAGAAAAGGTTAACCCAAAAAAATTCAAGGGGGACAGGCTGTGCAGATCCCATAGACTGCGGGATTATTAAGTAACTACAAATAACTCTTTAATTGTAATTATATTTTCTATCACTTTTATTTTTATTTCTTCTTATTATCCAATAAAACCGCGTCAAGACTAATTTTACAATCATTTTAATTGGTTTAGTGGAATAATTCTGTTTCTTTGACTAATTAGTAAATATCCATATAATTAGTAAAAGACAAAAAAAAAACACATTATTATTCTGTATAGGGAATATTTCTATTATGTGCATCTCTAACATTGTTTAATTTCGTCCATTTCCTTTAGTGCAAATTTGTATGGTGATTATAAGCATCTTATTTGTGAATTCTTCGATGTGACCTTGGCCAACTCGAATTCGATGTATTTGGGGATGCCTATGATGGTCGGTAGAAGTAAAATTGCTTGTTTCGACTTTATTCGGGATAGAATCTGGAAGAGGATATCTTCTTGGAAGTCTAAGTTTTTGAGTTGGGGTGGTAGAGAGATTCTCATCAAATCAATTCTCCAGTCTATTCCTGCGTATCTAATGTCTTTATTTCGCTTGCCTGCTAATTTATGTGACTCGATCCATAAACTCTTGAACTCGTTTTGGTGGGCCTCGAACAATAGTGACCGGAGAGGGATTCATTGGCAACGATGGGAACTGCTTTGTAAACCTAAGAAGTATGGTGGGATGGGTTTTCGGGATATCTCCCATTTTAATACAGCTCTATTAGGCAAATAGTTGTGGCATTTTAAACTTTTCCCTAACACCCTGTTTGCTCGGGTATTTGGTGCACGCTATTTTCGAAATGGGGACTTTTTATCGGCTACCCTCTCTAGTTCTCCAAGCTATTTGTGGTGTAGCATTTTTTCGGCTATGCATTTCTTTCGTAACTCCATTGGTTGGCGAGTTGGGAATGGCGAAAACTTCCTCATAACTCAAGTGGCTTGGGTAAATCATACAGATAACATTGTTTTGAGTGGAAGGGAGAGCATGGATTTAAGCGGCATGCTTGTCTCAGAGTTTATCGAGGATAGAACTTAGATTGAACCAAAAGTACATGACTTCTTTGATGATAGAGAGACCAATCTGATTTTACGAACACCTCTACCGCTGCACCCAAGAGCAGAATCGGTTTCATGGCTTTTTAAAGCCCATGGGAATTACACAGTTCGGTCCGCTTATAGTACTATATGAGGGTTCCAGAATTCGTAAATCATGTGAACCCAACATGCTGGAAATACATTTGGAACCTTAAGATCCCCTCGAAAATTCGGATCTTTATTTGGCGTCTGTTGAATGACATTTTACCCTGTCAATCTTTGCTTGCCATCCATCATTGCATTGAGGATACTTGCTGTCAAACTTATTTCCTAAGCGTTGAGAATCCAGCCCATGTTTCTTTACGTGTTCTTTTGCTCATCGTGTTTGGAATGCTTTTGATCAAACCTGTGTTTGGCCTCTAAGTGTTGATGCTCATTCTGTTTTTCTTGATTGGTTTCGTAGCAAATCAATCGCTTTTATGCAGAGGGCTTGTTGTTTGCTTTGGGCGATTTGGTCGTCGAGAAACGAAAAAGTGTTTCAACATATCTACTCTCATCCGACGGCAATGGCACGCTACGGAAACGTTATGGCAGCTTCGTTCTCTATTGTTGATACGCCAAATCAGGGGCAGTTCTATGTCAGCCTGCCTACCCCGATGGATTTTTCTGCAAGTCTGCAGCAGCAGGGGACTTCGAGCAGTAGTATGGGCAGCTCTGGTCGTTGGGGGCAGCCTCATTTCCCTTTTTTAAAATGCAACGTAGATGCGGCTGTATGCAGTGGGGGCAGTTCCTGTGCCTTTGGTTTTGTTTTGCATAATTCAGCAGGTTCGTTCGTGGCTGCCAAAGCAGATTTTTTGTCGAGTCATACTCCAATTCTCGAAGCGGAAGCACTTTCCACAAGAGAAGCCTTATCTTGGTTGAAGGCCAGAGGTTATTCGCACATTGTGCTAGAGATGGATAATCAAGTTCTACATAGTTTGCTCTCCGACAATGCTTCGGGTTATTCCTATGTCTCCTCTATTGTCGATGATTGTAAAACTTTAGCTCGCTCATTTGTGTCATGTTTTTTCAGTTGGGTGAACCGTGATTTGAATTTTATTGTCGATTCCATTGCGAGGAATATTGTTTAAAATGAGGTAACGGGGACTTGAATTGATATTCCTCCCACTTGTATTGCTCATTTATTTTCATCTTAATGAAAACCTCTCTTCTTCTTCTTCTTCCAAAAAAAAAAAAGTAGGTTGGAACTTTACTTTGGTACCCAATTTTAAGTTTTTTTTTTAATTTGAAATTTTAAAGATGTTGGATTGGGAACTCCCACCTCTATTTCAAGAGGTATACCAATTGAGTTACAATTGTTAATTTTAAGTAATATTAATTTTTTGTGTTTGAAATGTTTATAAATGTGTTGTTTATTATTAAACAGTTAATAATACATGTAGACATTATCATAATATATATTCGGTAATTCTATATTGATATCAGTTTGTTTGACATTCGTTTACACTTTACAATCTCCACCATTCATCTTTGGGTAGTAAGATCTCCACCATAAGATGAAAATAAGATGGATGCTGGAGATTGCATAATGTCAACGAGTCAACTAGTGTCAATATAGAATTACTGATATATATTATGCTTTATAATGTAAATTAACCAATGAGAATTTTGACAAATATGAGATTTCACACGGGGGCGGAGCTCGAAAAGGCACTTGCCCACCCAACCGCCAACAAGTCAAGATTTTATGGTGAACTAGTCTTCTAAAGCAGTCATTGTTTTTCTTGTTGTTAATGCCGCCAGTAAATGGTGAAAGAGGCAAACTGAAGAAGAATAGTAATTAAATTGTTTCAAAAAGAAAAATGAAGATATAAGTTAATAATGCATTAATGTGTATCATTCTATTTCAGTTGATGGAAATTTAGTACTCCAATTATTTAGGCATAATGTTGATGTTTTACCATGATTTTTTTCACCAAAATCAATTACTTGTTAACATTCCAATATCAAACCATCATTGTTATTAATTTTAATCATTTAATAACACACTGAAAACAATAAATTATTTTTATTGGTTGAAATTCTCTCACCCAGTGTGAAATTTTTTGGCACCACCACTGATTTCGTATAATTTGCAAGATCCAACCATTTTTTGAACATTTTAAAGAAGATGATATAAATTTTAGTAAGTATACACATTTAATCTAAAAAATTACATGTTTACCATATCAGAGTCATGTGGCTAATGGTGCGATCAACCTTGATGATGAGGCATCCGATAATAACCCACATACCATAAGATTTGGACGTGAGAATGTGTGTTGGAATTCTACATTACTTAACTATGAATTTCAAATGGTCTTTATCTCAGTGAAACAATCATAACCTTTATAAATATCTTTTAAGGGTAAATATGAATGTCACTTTAGAGTTGTTGAATTTATTAATATAAATTAAACACATGAGTAAGTCGAGTATGCAAATTTTTGTCCAATCAATGTGCTTGACAGAACAATAGAAATTATTCTAAAAACACTAGTATGAGAGTATAGAATCATAATTGAACTAGGTTTATACACCCTGAACTTATCTAAAATGGTCAATTGTTACTTTGAATTATAAAAAATGTCAAATACTTTCCTGAATTTGCAAAAAAATGCAGTGGTTTGTCATCATTCAATGTCACGTATAAACTTTTGATTGGAGATAGAAAAATAAAAAAATTGACATATTTAAAAAGTTAAACCAACCAAAAACTGACATGTGTCATTGATGGAGCAAACTGATGCATTTGTTGCAAGTTGAGGAAAATATTTGATACTTGTGAAAGGATGACAACTGTTCACTTTGTACAAGTTTAGGAGATGATTGATGGAAAGCTAAATATTTTTGTATAAAGTTTCTTACATTATCCGAAAGAATAACATACAAGTAATCTAAAAAAAGTACATTAAAAATAAATTGTTTATGCATATATCATATGTGTGCATGTGTATATGCTAGCTAAGAAGTAACAAAGCAAATGAGATGATGCATAAACTGCTGCGTGGGCATAACATAATGTTTGTGATTGATAGATCAATATGTACATATTATAAAACAAGATCTTATAATCAAGATACCCTTGAACTTGTCTCTAAACATTCAATGACCTCACAAATTTTTCAAAGTTAAAAATAAATTCCTTAACTTGAAAAAAAAATTCAAATAATCGCCTGAACTTGGAAAAAATTGAATCAATTTATCTCCTTAATGTCACATATCAGCTTTTGGTTTGAAAGAGAAAGTTAACATCTTTCAACAGTCGAACAAACCAAAATCTAACATGTGACATTCAGGAGATAAATGAGTTCGCTTTTTTGCAAGTTCGGAGTTTATTTTAAACTTTTTTCGCAAGTTTAAGAAATTATATGAAACTATTAAAAATTTAGGAGTAAACAAATATTTATGGACAAGTTTTAGAAATATTTGATGTATCAAAAAAACAATAATGTTTTCACTCAAATGCCAAATTACAATAAAATGTCCAATAATTAGTTCCCTATAAATTTTTTTCTTTGTTGTTCAATGAACTTTTTTGTTAAAGTGCAATTAGTCACACTACATTGGATTATATATGTACATGCTATAGTTGCTTTTAAATAATTTTATAAAATAGTATTTTATTCAAAAAAAATCTTGAAAGTATTTAAAGCACGTCTCGTGTATTTAGGGACTAAAATTTGATTTTAAATTTTTAATTATTATTATTATTATTATTATTATTATTATTATTATTATTATATATTATTATTATTATTATTATTATTATTATTATTATGTAATTACTTTTAATTATAATAAATACAATTGTTGGATTCTGAAGCAAGACTAATTAAGTTTTGTTAGTTCTGAGTTCAGAAGCAAGTCGCCTCAGAAACACTAGGATTAGTTAGCAGAGTTGTGGATCCTCAGAAGCAATTAGAGTCAGATGAAGTATTCAATATCTTAGAAGATCACTCAAGACTCAGAACCTCAGAAGGCTCTTTTGAAGACTGCTAAAGGTCAACTTAGTCTTTCGACGCTAAAAGTCAAGGAAGCTAATTTCGCATTTAATGTTGCCTCGCTATGTTCTTCAGTCTACTACAAGAAAAAAGTTGCTGCGAAATCAAGAACAAAATTTACCTGCTAATTTGATACGTATCTACCGTACAAAGTGGTCCCAAATCAACCTAGTACAGCATGGCGCGGGTCAAAGATGAACGAGCTACTCTAACGGATTGCTAACAGAAACAAGATTGAGAGACAACGGCAGAATTCTTAACAACTGTCTAAAATCAACGAAAATATTCTCTCCCTCTATAAAAGGAGTATTCCACCATTGAAGAAGGTTGCTGAATTAACAAAAGAAATCAAGAGTGAACCAATTCTCAATCTACTTGCAATCTTCTTTTAGCAAACATTCAAATATTCTCTGCTTGTAATTGAGCTAAATGAAACAAAGTTCAGAAGCTCATAAAAATCGTTTATTTATAAACTGTTATAAATCACACTAAGCTGAGGGTAAGTTAGTGTGAGGGAGCTTGACAATCTCATAAGGAAGGTACTTAAGAAAGAAGAAGCTCAGAGCCTCAGATACAGAAGGACGATACTCTTGTATTGGTATAGCTCATCATAGGCAAGATTGTTAGAAGGAACTTCAGTCTTAAGCTGTAAAGGGTTTTCTTTTCACCAGAAGAAAAGTCACTAGTGAATTAATCTTGGATAATAGATTCCAAGGACTGGATTAGGCAGAGGCTGAACCAAGATAAAGTCCCTATTTGCATATTTCCTTACTCTGCTCTATTTTTGTGTTTATTTAATTCAACAACTAAAACACTTAAATATAAAACAGGGACTTTGAGTAAAGAATAATTACTCAGAAGCATCTTCAAAAGCAACCTTCTGAGAAAAAGAGTCATTCACCCCCCTCTAACCTATTTTATCATCCTACTAAGTTCTACAATTGGTATCAGAGCAGGAACTCAAAAATAGACTTAACAAATCTAGAGTAAAAGATTGAAATGGGTGAAAATAACATGAAACATGACCATACGGATAGTCCCAGAAGGGTTGTTTGTGTCCAGACCCCCACTGTTCTTTGATAGAATTACACATTCTGGAAAAACAGAATGAAAAATTTCATACAATCTCAGGATATGTATGCATGGCTTGCTATAGCCAATGGTCCATACATTCCTACATCTACTATAGATGGGGTAGTCTCTCCTAAACCAGAAAATAAATATAATGACTCTGACATGAAAAAGTTACAAAGTAATGCAACTGCCATTAAATTTTTACATTGTGCCTTAGATGCTGCGGAATATAATAAAATTTCAGGATGTGAGAGTGCCAATGAGATCTGGAAAAAGCTGGAAGTAACCTATGAAGGAACAGATAAGGTCAAAGAATCAAAGATTAATCAAAATCTACTCTATGAACTATTCGAAATGGAAGGGGGAGAATCAATATCAAATGTGAATGTTAGATTCACAAATATTATCAACGAGCTCAAAAGATTAGGAAAGAGCTTCTCAGAAGAGGAGCAAGTGAAGAAGATTTTCAGAAGCCTAACTGAGAAATGGCAGGCTAAGAAGATTGCTATAGAAGAAGCTCAAGATCTCACCACTTACAGGTATGATGAACTCATTGGTTCCTTAATCACTCATGGGATCTCTATGTAGAATTTTCAGAAGAAAGAAAAGGCAAAGTTTGAAGGAAAGAAGGTAATAATCCTGAAAGCAGAAGAAGTTGATGAGAGCTCATCAGAAGATGATGAGGATATGGCCATGCTGGCCAGAAGATTCAAGAAATTCATGAGGAAGAACTTTTAGAAGAAGGGAAATTTTCTTCAGAAGTCAAACTTCCAGAAGAAGAGAAAGTTCAGAAGGACTGAAGAAAAAATCAAAGGTGAAAATAAAAAACCTATAACTTGTTTTGAATGTCACCAGGAATGACATATTAAATCAAGCTGCCCAAGGCTAAGAAAGGACAAAGGAAAGAAAGCTAGGGTGGCAACATGGAGCGACAATGAAGAAGAGAGCTCTGCAGATTCCTCAGAGAGTGAAGAGACTGCTCAGATATGCTTCATGGCTGCAGATGATATGTACCCAAAAGTTGAATCCTAGCATAGCAGCACAGAAAAAGTCTTATCTTCAGAAGAAAAATCTTAGGCGAATGATGAGGTAAATTCCAAACTCAATATTCCTGATGAAATCATGCAAATACTTGCACAAATCTATAAGCAGGTTAAGAAGAACAAGAAACATATGAAGCTTTTGGAAGAAGATTTTGAAGACTTCTGCATCCGAGATATAGAAAGAGATAACTCTACTAAAGTTATTCACAAAAGGGAAGAAGAGCTTGAAGCTAAGGTTGAAAAGCTTAAGAAAGAATTAGTTCTAGTAGGAGTCAATGCAACTAATCTCAGTAGAAGAGTAATGTTGGTAGAAGGTCATCTATCAGGAAAGATAACTCTGCCTGGAAAACCAGAATCTCAAAGGAAAGAAACTCCTTAGAAAAAGGATCATCCTCAGGAGAAGAAGCATCCTCAAAAGATAAAAGCCTCTCAGAAGCAAAATCCTCAAAGGGTGTATCAAGATGAATCCTCAGCTCCAAGGCAAAGGAGCTATAAGGAGTATGGATATAGTTATGACGTAAATAGTCATCAAAAGGGAGGTTATCAAAAGATGACTCAAGGAAATCCACAAGCCAGAAGAAGAGTCATATCTCAGAGGTAACCAATTCAAAAACCTTTTGATCTTTGCCCATCTCCCAGAACTCTATAGAAAGAAAAGGCCAGAGAAGCCGTAAAGGTCTTCTATAACTTTTGTGGTAAGAAAAACCATATAACATCTATGTGTAGATTTAAGAATGGTTTGTATGATTTTTATGATTGGCCAGATCTAATTTATAATGCACTCGAACCCAAGGGAAACTGGGTTCGAAGATTCTAACCATCTACTTTTGCAAGTAAGTCTTAGGTCCACAGAAGGTCAACAAATCTAGTATATAGACAGTGGATGCTCAAGACATATGATAGGAGATGAAACATCATTCATCTCGTTGGAATGCAAAAGATATGGAAATGTGAGATTTGGAGACAACAAGAAAGGAAAGATCATTAGCAAAGGAACCATTGGATTAGAAATCAAAATTGAAGAAGTCTCCCTTATTGATGGCTAAAAATTCAATCTTCTGAGTGTTGCTAAACTACGTGACCAAGGAAGAAAAGTCATCTTTGACTCAGAAGGATGCTCCGTTATTGACTGTTAGTCAAATAAAACTTTAATATATGCTCCTAGAGTCAACAATGTGTTCATAATTAATTTAAATGATAAATCAAAGAAAGGTGTATGCTTAATGACTAAAGAAGAAGAATCATGGCTATGACACAGAAGGTTGGGACATGCTAACATGAATCTTCTGACCAAATTAGTCAAACAAAAACTTGTTAAGGGTCTACCAAGCTTAAACTTTGAAATGGATCACTTGTGTAATGCATGTCAGTATGGAAAGAAATTCAAGAAGAGTTTTAAATCTAAATCTGATTTTTCCACTAAAAGAGTCTTAGAATTAGTTCATCTAGAGTTGTGTGGTCCTGTTCTTCCTATGAGCATGGGTGGACATAGATATACCATGGTTATAGTGGATGATTATTCCAGATATACATGGGTTATTCTGCTGAGTAGTAAGGATGAAGCCTATGAAGGTTTTTCCAGGTTATGTAACAGAATTGAAGTTAAACAAGGAGTCCTTCTTTCTAAAAAAGAAGCGATCATGGTAGAGAATTTGAAAATAAATTATTTGCTAGATTCTGTGACGCTAGAGGAATTGAGCACAATTTCTCTACTCCTCACAACCCCCAACAAAATGGGGTTGTTGAGAGGAAGAACAGAACTTTAGTTGAAATGGCTAGGTCTATGCTTAGTGACAACAACCTTCCCAAATACTTTTGGGCAGAGGTAATCAATACCGCTTGCTACATACTGAATAGGGTAAACATTAGAAAAGTAATTGATAAAACTCCTTATGAAATTTGGAAAGGTAGAAAACCTAAAATTGGGTACTTTAAAGCATTTGAGTGTAAATGTTTTGTACTTAAAAATAAAGAACAACTAGGAAAATTTAATCCTAAGGTTGATGAAGCAATTTTTCTTGGCTACTCAACACATAGCAAAGCTTATAGAGTCTTTGTCAAAAGAACAGCAACATTAGAAGAGTCAGTACATGTAGATTTCGATGAAACTAACCATGTAGAAAAAAGGATAAACTCAAAGGAAGATGGAGATTCTATCTCACATAAACAATCCTCTTAGTCAACCCAAGGAGAAAATTCAACAAAGGATGAACCATCTAAGATCAAATTCTTAGAACATGAAGATGAAGAAAGCCAACTAGAAGTAAAGGAGGCTCCTGTTCATCACAATCTGCCCAGAGAAACAAGAACCAAGAAGGACCATCCAGAAAGACTGATCCTTGACGCACCTCAGAATCTTTCTCTCACCAGAAGTTAACTCAGCAGAATGACAAGTCATCCAACATTTGTCTCTATCATAGAACTAAAGAAATTTGAAGACGCAGAACATGATGAAGGTTGGATGATGGCCATGCAAGAAGAACTAGATCAGTTCACCAGAAATGACGTCTGGGATCTTGTCCCAATGCCAAAGAACAAATCCATCATTGGCACTAAGTGGGTATTCAGAAACAAGCTCGACGAGGAAGGGAATGTGGTCAGAAACAAAGCTAAAATAGTAGCTCAAGGATATAATCAACAAGAAGGAATTGATTATGATGAGACATTCACCCCTGTAGCAAGACTTGAAGCAATCAGAATCCTCTGCGCCTTTGTATCCCATATGGGATTTATGCTATACCAAGAGGATGTAAAAAGTGCCTTCTTAAATGGATTTATCTCAGAAGAATTTTACGCAAAGCAACCTCCTGGCTTTGAAGATTTAAAGCATCCATGCCACGTCTACAAGTTGAAAAAGGCATTATACGGTCTGAAGCAGGCCCCCAAAGCCTGGTATGAGAGATTGACGAGCTTTTTTATATAAAAAAGATATGTCAGAGGTAAAACAGACATTACATTATTCATTAAAAGAAGAGATAAAAACATACTTCTTGTTCAGATCTACGTCGATGATATTATCTTCGGAGCCACTGATGATAGGATGTGCAAAGAATTTAGTTCTCAAATGAAGAATGAATTCGAGATGTTTATGATGGGAGAACTAACCTTCTTTCTTGGTCTGCAAATCAAACAAAGTTCAAATGGAGAATTCATCAATCAATCCAAACATACCAAGGAGATTCTGAAGAAATTTGGTATGGAAGATGGAAGAGAGATGTCAACTCCCATGGCTTCCAATACTATACTCAACAAAGACTCAGAAGGAAAGAAAGTTGGTCAGAAGCTGTTCAGAGGAATGATTGGATCTCTTTTGTATCTCACAGCTAGCAGACCTGACATACACTATGTAGTATACTACTGTGCAAGATATCAAAGTGACCCAAGAGAGTCTCATCTGAGTGTTGTGAAAATGATTATGAGATATCTACTCGGAACTATAGAAGCTGGACTATGGTATCCCAACAATGGGGATTTTTCTCTCAAGGGATTCACAGATGCTGACTATGGAAGAGACCAACTAGAACGAAAAAGTACTAATGGTGGATGTCATTTTCTTGGCAATTGCATTGTCTCTTGGTACAGCAAGAAACAGACCTCAGTAGCACTATCTACTACAGAAGTTGAATACATGGCTGCAGGAAGCTGTGTTGCTCAAGTGTTGTAGATTAAACAGTAACTAGAAGACTATGGAGTTAAGATAAAGTGCATAGAGATCTTCTGCGATAATAAAAGTGCAATTGATTTGTCAAAGAGTCCTATACAACACAACAGAATGAAGCATGTCAACATCAGACACCACTTCATAAGAGACATGTTCTCAAGAAAGATGTGAAGCTGGTATACATCTCTACTGAAGATCAAAGAGCTGAAATCTTCACCAAACCTTTGAGCAAAGATCAATTCGCTTTTCTCAGAAGAGAAATAGGTATGAGTAACCCATTGTGAACGTTACTCAGAAGATGGTGCAAATTACTCAGAAGACTAATTAGTCTCAGAAGCAACAGTCATCCTTTGAAAATAAGAACAATGCTATATCTCAGATGATTTAATCAATGAACTGCTCCATTTTTCAAAATTCAAAAACCCGAATCCCAAGCCAGATGTTTAGGTTAAAACTGTTCACATCTTTCCATCAGTTATGTACTTGACGGTTACCTATATATTTTAAATGGTAAATGCTGAAATCGTTACTATTATATCTTAGCAAATTACCAAACCATCCCTTTGAAACTACCCATATAAATAGGTAAATACTGCTCATTTACAAAAACACTTTACCAAAATTGCAGCATCTATTTCTTCTCAAAACCCTAATTCTCTCAAACCTTACCCACTACAATGGCTCCCAAGAGAACCAGACCATCAAAAGAAAGCTCCAAGGAACAAGTTATCGTTAAAATCCCCCCAAAGACCTTTGAACCTGTTCTATATAGGTTAAATCCCTCAAATATCATCTCTCAAAGATATCTTAGAGATGAATCCTTCATACAAGCCAGCCTTTACAAAGAAACCCTAGAATTCCATCAATTCAATACATGGATTAGACTGAAAGAACCAACCTACCCAAAAATAGTTCGTGAGTTTTACGAAAACTTGAAGAAATTCACAATGAGCAAGGAGGAGCTCAAAACTATGGTGAAAGGCACAGAGATCACTATTACTCCTACCTTCTTTGCAAAACTCCTGAACCTAAAAGATGAAGGTGTTGCTCTTAGGAGAGGATATGAAGATTCCATTAGTTACAATAGGAAAGCTTTCATGCTAGAAGGCTGGTTTGGTGAGAAGATTAGCACACACATACCTCAAGAGCTGAGGTACTAGCAGTTTATAATTGCTCATCTTCTTCTTCAGAAGATGAACTCCACAAAAGCATTTTTAAGTTATGAGCACTGTATCTTAGTGCACTTGGTGGATAAAAAGAAGGTCAACTGGCCAGTCATCATAATGCAGTATATGCTTCATCACAAATGCACACTTGGTGGTCTCATCAGTTGAATTGTAGCAACATGTGGAGTGGACTGCTCAGAGGAGGATGGGTCTCTGGGAAGTGAGATTGTGAAAGAAACCTTTGATAAAAAGGTAGACTTTGGAATGAAGTGGGATAGGGAGGAAGCCCTGAAGAAGGATTTGATGAAGAAGAGAAGAGAGAAGGAATTAAGAGCTTCTAAGAAGGGAGAAAGTGCGAAAGGGATTGAGGAAGTCTACCCTAAGAGGCAGAGAGAGCCTGTGCTGAAATAGGAGGAGATCCCTAAGGTGAAGAAGAGCAGAATCAGTAAAAGTAAGGCACTTGCTGCTGAGAGAGTGATAATTCCCACTGAAGTGACTGAGGGAAAAGCTCAGATAATTACCTATTCCATGAACAAGTTCCAGTATGTACCTAGGCCTATGGAGAAGAATAGCTCAGATGATGAAGAAGATAGTTAACCTATTAACATCCTAACCAAGAGGAAGAGGGGAGAATTTGATCCTAATATGGTCATTCTCGGTGAAGATGAGGCTAAGGAGGTAGAGGAGAAGGAAGAGGAGATGGGAAAGGAGAAGAAAAAAGCCAAAACTTATGGCGAGATTGTCATCTCAGAGGATGATCCTCAGAAGGATGAAATGATTAAGGCCATCAACCAAAGCATAGTTGAGGTCTTTACTCATGTTCCTCGTAAAAGGACAGTGGGAGATATAAGGATAGCGGTTGAGGAAGTAGAGAAAAGGGCTCTGTTAAAAGGGAAGAAGACGTCAGCTCCAGAGGAGTTTATAGCCAAAATGAAGGAGAAGAGCACTTCTGAGACAGAGGAGGATGACTCTGAGGAGGTGGATGGAAGAGTCTTGAAAGGGACCTCAGTAGATTTTGACTTACCCCTAGGAGCTCTTCCAATAACTCCAAATCCTGTCCCTCCAAAGGTAGTCAATCCAACCAATTTCATATTGGAGAAGAAGCCATAGTCTCCCCCTCTAGATTAACAAAAGTCTGTGTTTGATCCCTCTCATCTCTTTATTGCCACTCTTGAAACTCCACAGACATTATTGTCTACACCAGGAGGATCTCCAACGTTCAATAGTAAGGATCCTCTTGTGCTAGCAGTATCCGTTGCTCAAGAGGTAGTCAAGGATCTTAAGGCTGAGGCTAAGAAAGATGAAGCTACTGAGAAGGAGGATAAGGTTGAAGAAAAAGAAGATAAGGTTGAGGGGAAGAAGGAGGAGAAAGTGGAAGGAAAGAAAGAGGTTGATAAGCAATCTCTACTGAAAGAGAATCTTCCAGAGGAAGATCCATTCCTATCGACTCTTTAGAAGGAGGAAGCTTAGAGGATTGTAGTGGCTGAATGGGGTGTTCAGTCATTAGCATCAGATCTGCTGATGAGATCGTTGCAATGGCCAGCTTAGTATTTACCAAGAACAACATCAGGCCAGAGGATATAAGGGAGAAGGATGAGGAGAATGAAGAAGGTTAGAAGAAAGATGAGAAAATGCTGGTGGAGGATGTGAGTGAAGAAGATGATATTCAGATCATGAGGGAGTCCAAGACTAAGCTCTGTTCCAAGGGTTCTGGTGGATCCAAATAGCTCCCTAACTCTTATCCCTAGACCTACTGAACAGAGAATCTATGGAGATGAATCCCTTGGAAGTAGGGGATGGATGGTTGGTGATCTTACCGAGGGAGTGAACTCTAACGCTCCTATTCCTATAAACTCCCTCCATCACATTGGGAAGACCCTAAATGATCTCCTCACAATGGCACTTCGCCTCAATGACTCCATTATGGATATCAAAATTACCCCCTTCAACCGCCAACTTGCCCATAGTGTAGCTCTTATCTCTGAGCAGGCGCAGATTATAATGGAAATAGCTGATGTAATTCCACTTCCTTTTTAAATCCGCTCTGAACTTATCCAGCATCTACAGCCACTCATGGAAACTAGGCTCAGTAATTACGTGGACATCTTAGAATCTCTGGAGAAGTTGAACGGTTTGATGGCCATTGGTGAAAAGGGTCTGGAGATGATCCATGATGAAGTCAGCGGGGTGAAAAAAGTACTCCAAAGGCAGATAGCTGATGTCATATCTACTCTGGGGACTGCTATTGAGTGCACCTCAACAAAATTCTCCATGGGGCTGAAGGATCAAGTCCAGGCGCTCAGGACTCAGAATGCCTTCTGTCTGTGGTGGCAAGGGAAAATCCAAAGTAGTCTTGATGAGATGCTGAAGCAAATGAATGAATCCAAGGCTAAAACTCTCGAGGCTATTGCGGATTCCAAACGAGAGTTAAAGTCTGAGATCTTCAAGGTTGTTGAAGATGCTCACAAACAGATCACTGAGATCACCTTTGCTCAGAAGAATGAGGCCATTGATGAAATAGAGGAACAAATAGAGAAGTATGCTATTGCCCTTACCAAGACCACAAATGAAGCTAGAGATATTATGGTGGCAAGGAATGAAAGCACTTCAGAGGCACTTCAGAAGAGCATTGATGGGTTAAGTAGTCATCTTGGTGGCTTATCTCTCCATTCATTTTACTCACATGATAGTGAGATTGTTCCGTTTCTACAACATCTGGCGAATGGGCTTAACACTCAATGGATACGGAAACAGAAGGCTCTCCAAGTTATCCTTGAAAGTATCTTTCCTTCTATCCCCAGCAAAGCTACAAGGCTGATCCAGCAGATAGTCCCTCCTCTTGAAGCAAATGCAAAAGCTATTCATGAAGTTATCCAGAGGTTTGCGCTTGATGAGTAGAAGATTGTCTCTCAACTTGTTGGCACTAAGTGGAGGGAGAAAGATAAGCACAACTTCAAGGACATCTAGGAAAGATGGATGATTTCCAACCAAGCTTCAAGCAGCACCATGGAGATAGATCAGCAGAAGGAAAATCAAGATGAATTCTTAGCATTTAAGGAAAAACCTTTGTAATAGAATTCTTTGTAAAAACTTTGTAAACCATTATGATCAATAAAAAGTTTTTACTTTTGTTCTCAAAGTACAACTCTTCATTGTACTAACTTCCTTGTAAGTCATTAAATTAAAACTTAGAACCTAAGCAATAGACTATAAGGGAGTATGAGGGAGTAAGTACATCCTGTGTTTGACTTCACTCAGAATCAAAAAAATGAGGAAGGTTGTTGGTTTCTGAAGCAAGACTAATTAAGTTTTGTAAGTTCTAAGTTCAGAAGCAGGTCACCTCAGAAGCACCAAGATTCGTCAACAGAGTTGTGGATCCTCAGAAGCAATTAAAGTCAGATGAAGTATTCAATATCTCAAAAGATCACTTAAGACACAGAACCTCAAAAGGCTCTTCTGAAGACTGCTAAAAGTCAACTTAGTCTTTCAGTGTTAAAAGTCAAGAAAGCTGACTTCGTATTTAATGCCAACGCGCGCACTGTTCTTCAGTCTACTACAAGATAAAAGTTGCTGCGAAATCAAGAACAAAACTTACCTGTTAATCTGATACGTATTTACCGTACAAAGTGGGTCCCAAATCAACTTGGCACAGCATAGCGCTGGTCAAAGATGAACGAACTACTCTAACGGATTGCTAACGGAAACAAGATTGAAAGACAACGGCAGAATTCTTAACAACGGTCTAAAATCAATGGAAATATTCTCTCCCTCTATAAAAGGAGTATTTCCACCATTGAAGAAGGTTGTTGAATTAACAAAAGAATTCAAGAGTGAACCAATTCTCAATCTACTTACAATCTTCTTCTAGCAAACATTCAAATATTATCTGTTTGTACTTGAGCTAACTGAAACAAAGTTCAGAAGTTCATAAAAATCGTTTATATTAAACTGTTGTAAATCACACTAAGCTGAGGGTAAGTTAGTGTGAGGGAGCTTGACAATCTCATAAGGAATGTACTTAAGAGAGAAGAAGCTCAGAGCCTCAGATACAGAAGGACAGTACTCCTGTATTGGTATAGCTCATCATAGGCAAGACTGTTAGAAGGAACTTCAGTCTTAAGCTGTAAAGGGTTTGCTTTTCACCAGAAGAAAAGTCACTAGTGAATTAAATCTTGGACAAGAGATTCCAAGGACTGGATTAGGCAGAGGCTGAACCAGGATAAAATTCCTGTTTACATATTTCCTTACTCTGCTCTATTTTTGTGTTTATTTAATTCAGCAACTAAAACACTTAAATATTAAAAGAGGATTCTGAGTAAAGAATAATTACTCAGAAGCATTTTCAGAAGCAACTTTCTGAAGAATATAGTGAACTCAGAAAAATAGTCATTCACCCCCCCTCTGACCTGTTTTATCACCCTACTAGGTTCTACAACAATAAATAAAAAGTATCAGAACCATAATAATAATAAATAATTATAATAATTATAATCATAATCACGATAATAATAATACTTCCTCTATCTACTAAATATTACCGTTTTATAGGGATTTTGATATATCTTTTTTATTGTCATTTTGTATTTTCAATGTGCTTTTTCTCTAAGTTTTCCATTCCTGCCCCTATTAATTTGTTCAACTTTCAAGATAACCATATTTTAATCTCCAATAACATGAGAAGAGTATAAAAATCAACAATTAAACATATTAATGAAGTTCTGAAAATAGAGTATGACATTTATGAAATGGTAAATTAGTAAATCACCCAATGCGATTAATTGTTATATTAAAAACTATAAATTACTTAAAACGACAATATTTAGTAGGCGGAGGGAGCAATAATAATAATAATAATAATAATAATAATAATAATAATAATAATAGCAAGAACCATTAATTTTAACTCTTGTAGAAGAAATTAATTTAGCTATCATCAGCCATGTATTATTGGGTCCCACCTTACGCGTTTAATTATGGTAGGTCCAGTTCAATATCTTCTTCATCTAGTATTATCTATCTTTATTTATTTATTTAATTGTTATTCATATTAATAATCTCTAATTGGGTAATAAATTCATGTTTTACAGCTGCAATCCAAAATTGGGACAAATAGATTTTCAAGTTATTTTAATTGTCTAATCTCTTCTTTTGATTATTATTTATGTTCTTATTCTTTGTTCTTTCTTTAGACTTTGTAAACCCTTTACCCTGAAATTCCTTAACGGCAAAAGTCTAGCAAATATTAAAATATTAATCAATGTAGGGTTTTATGTTGGATGAAGTAGATATATATTTATTACCCTTCTTATAATATATAAGGAATAATAGGTTACCGGGTTTCTTGAGTAGATTTTGGACCGTGGACAAACACATTTTGAAATAATTTTGGACTTCATCTATGCATCATATACACATAGTTTGAAACTGTTATTTCAAATAAATAAATAATAATTAAATAGGTTAAAAGTGGAAAAACAATTTCCTAAATGAAGAAAACACATTTAAAAGAGTTAACTGGACATGTTATTCAGTTTCTTCTATACAAACTTGTTCTTGACATTTCGAGGGTCTAGAATGAAAAATATACATGGGTCTTCAATGTTATAAATTATAATAAAAGTTTCACAATTGAAGAATTACGTATTAAATCTACAATCTCTAACTCGATTTTTTTTTGGAAATTTATAATTTAATCTAAGACTTGATTAATGTTTAATTTTACCACAACACTTTAAACCCCTTTGAGTTCTAGGTGGTCTCCCCCATGCCCTACCTCAAAACCCTACTTCTATATATCTCTTAGTTTTTTAAAACAAATATATGCTATAATAATATTGTTGTGCAGTGGTAAAATAATGGACTTTTTGAATATGGTCTACATTATTGGTCGACTACATATCAATACAGCTAATAAATGACATATCAATCATCAAATAACGAGCAATATGGTTCATGTGAGCGGACGATAATTTTCGAGGCTTTCGAGAATATAAAGTTTGCTTGTTTTAATTTTTTTTTAAAAAAAATGCTTTGGGTTATGTGAATTTTAATTGTTAATGATGATTGAGAATAAACTTGTTCGTTGGGCGGGTCGGGTTGGGTTCAGGCCGGGCTTGACGGGTTTTTTTACAAAAAACTCTAACCCAAGCCTGGCCCAAGCCCATACTTTAAAATTTTGGGCTCGGGCCGGGTTTACAAGGTCATTCCCAAGCCTGGCCCAAGCCCATGAATATTTTTTTGTTATAAATTTTTTTATTAAACTAAATTAAAAAAATATAAAGTAGATCAAAATATGTTTAAATTTTTTATATGATTGCATTGTTTACTTAAAATCCTTAATATTCAATAACATTTATTGTAATCAAGTATAGAAATTTAATAGGATAAAATATAGGAACTTAAAATAATTATAAATTTAATGTATAAATATATAATAAATAAAATTATTCGTCAGGCCGGGTTCGGGCCGGGCTTGGGTATTTATATAAAAACCAAGCCCAGCCCATAAATTTTCGGGCTTCAATGGGCTCGGACTCGGGCTGGGCTTTTTTAAAAAATGAGTGTCCAAACCCGGCCCGTTGAAGCGGGATCGAGCCGCGCCGGGCGGGTACCCCAGCCCGCGAACAGATCTAATTGAGAATGACATTATGTAATAAAGAAATAAAAAAAAATTTACTTAATAGATATCAAATATTGTTTATATACATTTAAGGAGTTCATTAAATTTGATAATGTCATTTAAAAAATATGTCACACATGTAAATTGACATTTTTGTAAATAACATATAAAGTGTGATTGAATAGTATTATTATACATTATATATATTATTATGCTTGCATAAACATCATAATAATTATATAAATGAGAATTTATTCACAAATTATTATATTGGTCAAAACAACTTTCAAAAATTAATATGTAAACAATTTTCTATTTTATAGGAAATTAATTTATGCTTACAAGATTTAATAAAAGTAATTACTTATTAAAATCTTTAGCTATGTAAATTTTGTTTTTACAAATTAAATCCTATATTATTTAAATGAAATGGAGTCGCCACCCGATTCAGCTCCACCGGGAATTGTGGTATACTGATCTGAGAGGAATTTTTATACCGATAAAATGAGATTCTGAGTTCGGATAAAGTAGTTAATGACACATTTGATTCAAATTATATTTTAATTTTGTTGAAAATAATTTTCTTATCCTACATATACTCATATTATATTTTTACATATTATTTCCAATAAATACCGGGAAATAAATGCAGGAAAGTAAAAGTACTGGAAAGTAAATCCATACATTCGGGTTAGTAGTTAGTCTATTAATTCTATTATTTTGTTAGTGGGTTAGTGATTACAATGAGAATTTACATATTCACAAAAAAATGATTAAAATAAAATATGACTAAAAAATCTCATCACAAAAAATCATGCAAATCCTAGATATTGAACTCTCGGGTTCAATAATTCAATCATTACATCAATAAATTTGCCAATTTCTCAAACTTCGTCGAGTACTTCCGGTCACATATTCAATCTCAAATTTACACATAAAAATAACACACGGTAAATATGATTAGTATATCCTTAAAATAATGTAAAATGATCATAAAAGGAAATTAAAGCATATTACTCTCAGATTTACCTGTCTGATAGTACAGGATGACCAAAGAGCCGGTTAGGAACTGATTTTGTTAAGTTATCACTATTGACTGATCTTGAAATTTGGTTGTTACCAAAGATAATAATTAAAGAAAATAGTGGAAATGACCCATAACTAGGATCTACCCCAATAGCAGCACTGCTAGCTCCCACGTTTGGAGGAGGTGGCTGTTGTGAAGACTCTCCTACATAGAAGTTCTGCATATTTCCATAAGGATAACCGTAAAATTGGGCTTCGAGATCAACGACCGGTTGTTGTTCCATGACCGGGGGGTATTCCTCCCATCCGATATTTTGCATATCAATTGCTGGGGTTGGCCACAATCCATAATATGGGGGAACAAGTGGAACTATGTTTAGTGGCACAAAATGCTCTAAAAAGACATCCCTAACATAATACCAATTCCAAACATTCCCGGCTGGGAGGGCTTCGTACCAAATTAGAGCAGATCCTCTCAAGGTTCTTCTAAACTGAGGGCTATACTCAAAGTACATGATGGTGTTCTAGTTCATGAGGGTATAAAAATCCCCTAAGAAAACGTAAGAGTCCGAATTTCCCCAATACAAAATGTAGGGTGGAATGTCAAATTGGTCCCACCCGTATTGTCTCAACATTTCATTGTACTCCTCAACATTCTGCAAAGTGTTGATCTCCTCATTTATTGGATTCCAGCCAAAATCAGGATCATACCAATAATTCTGACGAAGGTCCTGCTCTTCTTCGTCTCCCTCGACCCCTACTGAGATAGCGTTGATGGATGAATGGAAGTCAGGCAATGGATTATCTTAGGTGCTCGGTTTCCTCTCTGGCTCTTCCAGCCTCTTATCCGCAATCATCTGTTAGATGTCTTTCAACAACCTAGTACATTCGTTGGTTCGGTGCCCTTTTACTATATGATAAGCACAAAAATTATCCCTGTCTACTGGTGATGGAGGGACAAACGGCTTCATGCTTTGCATTTTACCCGCCATTCTCAACTTTGTGAAGATTTGTGATAAGGATTCGACCCAAGGAGAAATAGACTGCCTTGTCTGGGGGGCAGTAGCGGCTACAGTCTCAATCTTCTTTGCCGCACTTTGTGGAGATTTGGAATATCCTGGCCTAGTTTATCTTGAGGAGTCCCCTTTGTCATAGCCTCGGGACCTACTATAAGATTGATATTCCTCCTTTTTCAACCAATCCTCTTCTTCATATCTCTCTAGTTTCTTGGTATATTCGACAACTTGATTGAAAGTATTGAAATCTTTCAATTTCATTTGATCCTTGTACTTTTGATTAGACCCATTAACCAATTTTATAACTAAAGATTCTAACTTCGGAGCTCCATCTACCAACACCTGCACTGCCATCCATCTGAGGTAGTATGCTTCAAAGGTTTCATTGGGACGTTGTCTAATTCTTTCCAGGTCTTGTAAGGTTGTCTTCACTTTTACATTGAATGCGTAATTCTCTATGAATGCAGAGCTTAATAATCCCCAGTCTGACTACACTTCTGTAGGCATCCTCATATACCACTCCGTGGCCGATCCTCGTAAGGTTGTTTGGAACAGGTTTACCATGTGAGCTGGTGGCACAGCCATACTAGTCATAACCCTGAGGTATCCTTCGATGTGCACTTCCGGAGAGCTAACTCCATCGAACGGGGCAATGTACGGCATGACGAAGTTAGCGGGCAAAGCTTGAGCTTGTGTTAGAGCAAAACTACCAGGATCAAAATACTTCGTAGTGGATGATCCTGTGATCTTCTGCATTTTAGGTAAGATATCTTCAAAATCAACCATCTTGGCCTTAAATGCGACGAGTTCCACCCCTTCATCACCTGTCACCCTGCTAGTCCCTTCTGCCTCTCGAAATTGTATCATAAACTCCAGGGAAAGAAGCATGTCTCTTACTGTCTGCATTACAGTATCCTTTATTGTTTTTTCCGTCATGTCGTGTTCCTTTTCCTGCCATCATTGCAATGGAGTCAAGACATGCTTTTGGGTTCTAAAAGCCTTCTATAGCATGAATGAATGAATGAATGTTAAATGAATGGAGGATGAAAGAAGAATGAAATGGTTGGACTTTGACTAAGACTTAAAATTTGATCCTTAACTAGGTCGTGAATTATCGATCCTTCGCTAGGTTATAAATCTTTGGTCCTTTACTAGGTCATGACTTGTGGATCCTTAACTAGGCCCCGACTAGGTATGAAATGGTTTTGACTATGATAGTCTTAAGCCTTATTAGGTGATATTCCAGCAATCGTGGGTTGCTAGCAAAGTTGTGTAATAACAAGCGTTGCTTTGATAATCAATGTGTTATCTCAAATTCACTTGACTAAACTAATCAAGATTCATCTGAATACTTCAATTTTAGTTGACATGACTAGTTAAGCTTCGGCTTAATGATAGCCTAGAGTAAATTAATTGGTTCAATTTAAGTACTATGTGTGTTTGGGTTGTACTTTGATATTGTAACCTAATTGGGTTAACTTAGCAAACGTTATTTCGACAATCAATGCGTTATCTCGAATTTAATTGACTTAACTAATCAAAACTTATCCGAATACCTCAATTTTGGTTGACATGACTAGTTAAGCTTCGGCTTAATGATAGCCTATAGTAAATTAATTGGTTCAATTTAAGTACTATGTGTGTTTGGGTTGTACTTTGATATTGTAACCTAATTGGGTTAACTTAGCAAACATTATTTCGACAATCAATGTGTTGTCTCGAATTTAATTGACTTAACTAATCAAAACTTATCCGAATACCTCGATTTTGGTTGACCTAACTAGTCAAGCTTTGGTTTAATGATTGCCTAAAGTAACTTAATTGGTTCAACTTAAGTACTACGTGTGTTTGGGTTGTACTTTGATTGTAACCTAATTTGGTTATCTTAACTAGCTAAATTTGTGTATGCTCCTACATAAACATCATAATAATTGTATAAATGAGTATTTATTCACAAATTATTATATTGGTCAAGACAACTTTCAAAAATTAATATGTAAACAATTTTCTACTTTATAGGAAATTAATTTATGCTTACAAGATTTAATAAAAGTAATTACTTATTAAATTCTTTAGCTATGTAAATGTTTTTTTTTACAAATTAAATCCTATATTATTTAAATGAAATGGAGGCGCCACCCGGTTCAGCTCCACTGGGAATTGTGGTATACTGATCCAAGAGGGATTTTTATACCGATAAAACGAGATTCTGAGTTCAGATAAAGACACATTTAATTCAAATTATATTTTAATTTTGTTGAAAATAATTTTCTTATCCTACATATACTCATATTATATTTTTACATATTATTTCCAATAAATACAGGGAAATAAATTGCAGGAAAGTAAAAGTACTGGAAAGTAAATCCACACATTCGGGTTAGTAGTTAGTCTATTAATTTCATTATTTTGTTAGTGGCTTGGTGATTACAATGAGAATTTACATATTCACAAAAAAATGATTAAAATAAAATATAACTAAAAAATCTCATCATAAAAAATCATGCAAATCCTAGATATTGAACTCTTGGGTTCAATAATTCAATCATTACTTCAATAAATTTGCGAATTTCTCAAATTTCGTCGAGTGCTTCCGGTCACATATTCAATCTCAAATTTACACATAAAAATAACACAAGGTAAATATGATTAGTATGTGCCTTAAAATAATGTGAAATGATCATACAAGGAAATTAAAGCATATTACCCTCAGATTTACCTGTCTGATAGTATAGGATGACTGGAGAGCCGGTTAGGAATCGATTTTGTTAAGGAATCACTACGGACTAGTCTTGAAATTTGGTCGTTACCAAAGATAATAATTAAAGAAAACAGTGGAAATGACCCGTAACTAGGATTTTTGAAGTGAATATGAATTAAAAGTTAGGCATATCATTTACTTTTCTCTCTTTTGTTTTTTACTTTGTCTCACTTTTTTCTCTGATTTCTCTTTCACTTTTTTCTCTCTCTTTTTTTAACCCCCCTTTATTATTCAGTGAAGTGGGGTTTAAATAGCAAGCTGGTAAAATTACGGTGGTAATTTTACCAGATTCTGATTTGACTTAAACTGATCAAAATTATCTTCTGACATGTGGGCAATTTTACGGTGGTAAATTTTCATGGTAAAATTACGGTGGTAATTTTACCACAAAATCTGATTGGCTAAGTGTCAACTCAGTAATAAATTACTGACATTTGGCAAATTTACCATCATAAATTTGCATGATTGGGTAAATCGTGATGATTACCAGCAATAAATGTCAAATTTGGTAAATTTACGATAAATCGTCGTCTGAAACAGTGATATGTCATGTGGTAATGGTGGCAAAATTACGGTGGTAATTTTGCGTAGGGTAAAATTACGGTGGTAATTTTGCCCAAGAAAAGTTATCTGTCATGTGGTAATGGTGGCAAAATTACAGTGGTAATTTTTCCTAGGGTAAAATTACAGTGGTAATTTTGCCATTGTTGACTCAACTTTGACTTTTAAGACTTTGAAATTTGATAAATGCAGAACGCGGATTTTAAATTCAGAATCTGTTCCTAGTGGAAGACAACCTGGTTCCATTCGGCTCTCATTAGTCATGATCATGATGCAGATATTATTTCTTCATCAGGCTGGGCAAACCGTACCAAAAATCTTAATTTTTATATGGTAAAAAGTTACGCATGTGAAAAATAAAAAAGATGTAGTGTGTGTGAAAATATATTTTGAGCTGATAAAAACAGATTAAGTTTACTTGTTAATCTAATCGTGTGAGTTCTTGGTGAAATTCTTCAGTCCGCCCATTTTTTATAAAACGAATTAGAAATCAAATAAAAATGCAGATTATGAGAAACAAAAAGTCTATTAACGAGTATGTCAATTTTCAGCATAGACTAGAATTTTTCAATTTTCTCAACTTTCTTGGATTTTCCCTTCTTCGGGTGCTAAGGCTATATTGACTTCTTGAGTACTCGGGATTTGTTGCTGACCGTGCTAACAGTTCTTAAACCTTTGCAAAATCCCTCGTATTACAAACATGTCATAATCATAATAATTCTATAACCAGATTTTTTTTTTGTGCAAGAGACCAAAAGTTGAGATGTAGATGGATACTCACGGATAATTGTTGGAGTAAGCATGCATGTGTATAGATCGTGGTTTTGTTTGGAGCATTATGAAATGGTTAGGCAACAAAACAACATCAAAATCTTAACAAATACGATTACTGTGGCACGTGACCACAAAACTACTTAAACCAACTAAAGGAAACAAAGGGCCGGTGTTACATAAATCAACATGCCAAAACCAAACTCTTTTTAATACGTTTCGTGGTAAGTATGGAGGAGGTACTTAGTCACGTGGGACAATAGTAAGAACATATGAGTTCTGCCATGTCTTCTCCTACAAAATGACATATGCACATGTTTCCAAATTTTGCAATGTCCAAACTGAAAATGGGCAACCAGAAAGTTCACAATTTCTCCATCTATCCCATATTATAGATTTCTATCACCACTATACATGAGTGTTGAAATTTGACACAAATGTATACTAAATCATTAAAATTAGTTCGGTTAATAAAATTATTATGCATCGATATTTTTTATATTATAGAATTCTCGGTTTCAAACGTCAAACTTGGAAAACATAATAGATACATATGATATCAAAACAAAATTAATTGAATATTAATTATTTCCATTTTCTAACCATCATTCAGTTACAAACAGAACATGTACATGAGTACATCAAGTTGCTCCACAAAATATTAAAATTCTTAATTAATAAAGTTATAGTAGTTACTTAATATTCTGTATTGTTAAAGTAGTAATTATTATTTTGTGGAACCTTATAATCGTTCGTATCTCAACTGGAATTTGACCCAAATTTAATTACATAATCTCTTACAACAAATTAGTTTATTGCATGCACCCTTTTTGCTGTGGACCATTTTCCATAATATAAAAGTATACTATATGATAAGAACTATTCATTTTACCGATGAACAGTATATACAAAATTCTTACAACTGAGAGACTTAATGAAAATCATAGCATATAATTATGTGATAAGTGATATGTTGTATGATTTCTTCTTCATATAATAATGAAAAAATAACAAATTGGAGTTTTTAATTATTTAAATGATATAGGTAATAGTGGAGTCGTAATTTACTAGAGAAACCCTCACATGAAGAATCTACAGGAAAATGACCTCAGATTTTCTTGAAAAAACAAATTATTCTTAACAATGCTAACCTTTGAATTTTTATTTTTTTTTGTGTTCTTTCAAAAAAAAAAACAAAAAATGCCATATGTTATCATAGTCTTGTGAATTGGATTTGGTCATCAATTTGTAATCATTTTAATATCACCCAATATTCTATAACAATAATAGTAAATATATTTGCATATTTTGTTCCATTTTAGTATCTTCCTTCATGTCTTTCATTCAAAATTTATCACGTAACGTTTTTAAGAGAGAAAACTTGATAACATTGGAAAGAGTAAATGAAATAAGTAAAATAAACATTATCATGTATCGATTTTGAATGAGATAAATGAAATGATATAGCGAAAACAAGAGAAATTATGCGGATGAATTTTTAAACGTGTAAAAATGACTCCATATACAAGATTATGTGTGCGAGTGAGACCAATTAATAACACTTTGGTCTCTAGTTGCACACATAGTAAAATGTTTATCGACAGAGCGTTTTTCACATCAGATACCCAATTCTCTTGAATAAAAGTCAGTTTAACATATTTAATCCCATAATTAGCTACTAATCACAATGATAATAATTGCTATTTAAGAATTATTTACAAAATTTTTAAAAAAATTGGGACCCGCTTAATAAAAAATGGTTGCCACCAGAGCAGGTCAAGGAAAAAAGAGACAAATTGCCCCTATGTCTGTGAACAAACCCAACTACATAAACCCACCTCTCCCCACCCTTTTTCTCACCTGCTCATTTTTTACTCTTTCAGGCATTTTATCGAACACCTTTTGTGCGAAACCTTTCTTTCTCATTTCACAAACATGGCCAGACCACAACAGCGATATCGAGGAGTTCGACAAAGACATTGGGGCTCTTGGGTATCCGAGATTCGTCACCCACTATTGTATGACTCAAGCAATTTTCGATTCCCACTCATGATTTTGCCATTCTCAGTTTGGCACTAAAACGAAACGCTTCTTCTTTTTTTTTTTTGCAGGAAGACTAGAATTTGGCTGGGCACATTTGAAACTGCGGAGGACGCTGCGAGAGCTTACGATGAAGCGGCGAGACTAATGTGCGGACCAAGGGCGAGGACCAATTTTCCCTACGACCCAAATCCGTCGCAATCTTCTAAACTTCTCTCGGCAGCTCTGACAGCAAAATTGCACAGATGTTACATGGCGTCTTTGCAGTTGACGAAGCAAGGATCTGCTTATGATCAGCAGAGGAAGCAAATGAAGCCTTCTGTTTTGCATTCGAAAACCAGTGTGAATAATATTACAGTGGGTAATGGCATTGTTGGAAACAGCGACAGAATGGGCATTCCGTCAGTAGAGAAAGGGGTGATGCAAATTCAAGGGACGGAGGCTTTAGCGACGAATTGGGTAGCGACGAAAGTTCAATGTGAGAGTAACCCGTTGCAGTTTAAGCCACTTGAAGATGACCACATTGAGCAAATGATTGAGGAATTGCTTGATCATGGCTCGCTTGAGTTGCGCTCTAATTTACCATCTCATACCACTACTATGTGATAGTTTTTAGTGGTAAGGGTCAAAAGGGTAATTTCCTCCTCGATTTTACCGGGCGAATTTTGGGTTGTTAGCTCGTGCTTTTGACTGCTTTTCCAAGAAGTATGTGAAAACATGCCGGTAAACAATCTTTGGTTAAGGTATAATTCATCGTTCCTAGTAGCTTAATGGGCGGATTTGGTCCTTGCCAGTGTTAGAAATTATCCCTTTCCCCCTCAACTTCCATTCATTTGCTAATTTTAACCCACTTGTAGTCAAAGCCTCTTCTATGGTTTCTTGAAGAAGTAAATTAGAGTATTTTAGACCCTTAATTACCTTTTAATCCCTACTAGTGCTACGAAAATTCGTCCTTAGTGACAAATTAGTCAATGCTCTCTTAATGTATAGTAATGTAAGAGTATTTTGTAAGATAATTTATTATTATGTCTTGTCTTGTGCTTTCATGTTTCATTATTTTACCTTTCCAGTTTTACTTGTTTCAATATATTTTTTGATCTTTCAATCAATCAACATTGTTGTTTACAAAAACTTAATTTACTTTAACAAAAAAAATACCAAATTTGGCTATAACTTTTCAATGATAAAAGTATCACAATATGGAAAAAATTGGTGCATCATGTACATATGATGTTGATGCAACTTTGTTACTTACTTTTACTAACAAATTAGTTTTTTCACTCTGTTGTTGCGAATGTATGAACTAGCATATGCATAGATCAATGGAATTTCATTGATATATGTCTTCTTGGCTATATGATTTCGATATCGAATTACTTTATTTATACTCAATATCAATCCATTTCAAATTCTCCGAGTTTTTGTGAAAATTTGAAGGATGAATTGGATTCTTTATCAGACTATGCTAATTGCACTCTTAAACAATACAATGACTATGTATTCCAATTTTGAAGGAAAAAGACAGAGAAAAGAAACTTAAAAAGTCATGTTACTTTAAAAATTAGTTAATAATTTTTTTAGAATAAAGTGTAGAATGTTGAAAAGGAGCAACTGTGGAAAGTTTTGTAATGGAAAAGAAACAGAATTTAAGTGGAAACAAAAAGGGTAACATCAATTGATTTCCTCTTTGTTAAAAGTTTTTTTCAAAGCAAAAGATAATACTTGGAGAAGCATATTCAATTAAAACAGTAGTTTTCACGGGGTGTTTGGGAATTTAATAATCTTTTTAGTTCATGACATTTGTGGTCAAAACTTGTATTAGTTCAACATAATTTCTTTTTGGATTGATATTCTTGTATTACTTTTCATTTTTCATTCAATAAATTTAGGCTCGGTTTCATGTTTAGCTAAGTGCGGTTATGTCCGCCCCTAGACGCATACCTTTGTCAACTTTTTTCAATGAACCATTGTTTTAACCTTTTCAGAATCGAACAATATTTTTAAGTGTTCAGTGATGAGTAATCATTAATGATATACTTTTTGCTATTTCAGAGAAAAAAAAAATTCTTAGCAAGCATATACTAACAACTAATCAAAGTAAAGTAAACAAAGCCTACAATTTGATGCAGATATGTACATGAAAACTAAAGAGAAAATAAATTGTTTCCATTCATACAAAACAATTCAGAAAAGTAGGGCTATTTCTGAAATTAAAATAAATTAGTATAGACAACACAGCAGATAAGGTGAAACAAATTATCAATTTTTTCTTTGCTTGTCAGGACAGATAGGTGCCAAAATTTTCAAAGGTGTTACAAAAATTTAAATACCCTTTTGAGCCGTTGATTTTCTTTGCTATCTATTCAATGGTACTCTACATTATTTATGCTCGCCATTTAAGCGAGTTTCTTGGCCGTTTTGAATTGAATTATATATTCTTTTTACATGATATCAGAATCTAACTAGTCGTGCTTTCTGAGAATGTTTAGTTCATACTCCATATGGTTCCAGTCATATTAAAAGAGCTGAGTACCTCTCACTGTATAATAAAACAATCGTCTCGAAATAAATGGTTTTTCGGACAAAGTCATGTAATATTGGATGAAAGTTGGGAAAAATCATTTTGTAACATGTTATTAGTAATTTACATATCATATTTACTTACTTTTATAGATATTTGAACCAGTCTAAACCCTATAATTTTTTTTTATCTAATAATGAATTGTAGGGTTCGTTTTTGGTGGATACAGATTTCCTGGTTTCTTTTGAAGAAAAAAAAAGTGAGACTGAATGTGATTGAGTGGGTTTTTTCAATCATTAGAGCTATCTTTTCCCTCTCATTTTATCCCAAATTTCAACAGAAATTACTAAGTTTTAATAACAAAATAACTCTCCATAAATAGAAATTGAGGTGTAGTTACTTTTCTTTCAGCTGTTTGTGCTAGCTAGCTATCATTAATGTTTGTTTTCGATTTTGATACATTTATAAATTTCAGTTAGTTTCAACCATTCATCCAGTTTTAGTGGTTGATATTGAATTTTAATTTTCTACGGGGTCTACAGTGATATTAAGTCTCAACCACTAAAATTGGATGAGTGATTGAGATTGATTGAAATTTACAAATATACTACTTACCAAATTTAAAAAATTCTTATAATGTTTGTCTCTAAGATGATTATAAGCATTGACAATTAAATACTTTATTGTATATTATTTCATAAAAGTTAAAGATGTTGTCGGGTTGGAGCTTGTTCTGCAATGGCTAACTCTCAGCCTGGAGCAAATTCGGCAGGTGCAGATTCTCGGCTTAAGGCAGTTTCGGCTAGCGCAGGTGTTTCGGCAGTAGTGAATTTAGTTTCGAGGCAGCGATGTGATGAGTTTCGACAAGTTTCCTCTCCCTTGGGCATGGATATTCCAAATTTGAATAGATTGTTATTAAAGGATGCTTTTGAGGGGAGCGGTAATGAAGATTTGTTGACCTTTAATGTGGGAAAAGCCGTTGGCTTGTTCGAGGATGCTCATGTTGATGTAGTGGTGCGTGCTCTTGGGATAGAAGGCAGTAGGCTGCCTCGTGTTGCATCCCAAGGTTTTTCTCTTGACCTTTATGCCTTTAAACTTCATTAGTTGGAATTGTAGAGGAGGGGTGTACTGTGGTCCGAAGCAGCTTTTTATTCGGTCATTGATTCGTAAATGGCATTTGCATTTTTTTGTGCTTCTCGAAACGAAGGTGAGCACCATTTCAGATTTGTCTATTCGTAGTATTTGGGGTCGTAATGATTTTACTTCTTGTGTTGTACCTTCCGTTGGCCTTTCAGGTGGCATTTTGATTTCTTGGAATTCAGCTTTGTTGGCTGGATTTATTTTACATTTGGCTGAGAGATGGGCTATGATTCGTTTCGTTTCTAGCGAGTTTGACATTATGGCGGTATGTTTCTACGGATTTACTAGTTCGGTCGAGCGTTTTATTATGTGGGAGATTTTATCATCTTATATTTGTGCCCTCGATCGCTTGATTTTATGTGGGGATTTTAATGAAGCGCTTCACAGCTCGGATCGAATGGGCGGGGGTTTTTCTAATTCAATGATACAGTTTAGAGACTTTGTTGATGGCAACTCTCTTCATGACCTTCCTTTGTCGGGGAAGAGACTTTACGTGGTCCAATACGATTTCTTTTTCTCGGATTGATCGGGTTCTTATTTCGGGAGGGATTCTTGATTTTTGGCCTTCGATTCTTCTTTCGACCACTGATTCTTCGCTTTCGGACCATTTGCCTCTTTTTTTATGTCGTACCCGGTTCCTTTAGCAAAGCAAAAACCGTTTCGTTCTCTGAATTGCTGGTGGGACTACGTCGATTTCCTTTCATTCATTACTAGAAAATGGAAGCACATTTGCACTCGATGGTATTCGAAAGATCTTGCTTTCAAGCTATGCCACCTTCGTGATACTATTTGGCCTTAGCATCTCGAGAGCTTTGGAGGCCTAGATCACAAGATTAGAGAGCTGGAGGCTAAGGTGGCCTCGCTTACCTATAGTTCAGCCTCTCGGCCTATTGTGGGGTCTACAGACTCGGAGCTCCAGTCAGCTAAATCTTCTCTCCTAGAGTGTCGTCGTAGTTTAGAAAAGATACGACATCAGCAATCTCGGGTTAATTGGACTGTGTTGGGGGATGACAACTCTGGCTTCTTCCACCGTGTTTCCTTTGCAAGATTCAGGGGGAATCAAATATCCCATTTGGACATTGATGGTTCACTCATTATCGACCCGGATCAGATTGTGTCAACTATTAGAGGCTTTTAACGGTAACTTGTTCTCTGAGAAGGTGTTAGTGCCTTTTTCACTATGTGGTATGGGGTTTCAGCAGCTTAATGAGGATTCTAATGCTCCGTTGATTGCTCCTTTCAGAGTAGAGGAGTTTTGGGCAGTGATTTGTGATTGCAATGCAGGGAAAGTGTCGGGGTTGAACGGTTTTGAGCGGGCGACACGGAGCGGTGGGCCGAGAGCGCGCGGAGGTTCATAGGCGCGGTTCACCAGGGTGTTTTGAAAAAAGGAAGGAAGAAAAGCACCGGGTCTGGAACCCGGGAAAAAGGTTAAAAAGAGAAAAAGACGAAAACGTTTAAGATCGGTTCGAACCCGAATCCGCCGTCTCTCAGTGTGGAGTCGCCACCTAGATTAGCTCTTTCCAGGAATTAGAGTCCTGTAAGGCTTAACGTCTGGGGGACGGCCCACCAAGACACAGAGATTCGGGTCCGGGATAAGTTGCTTATTTCTTATTGGATCACATTAAATTACATCTACAGAAAACCGTTTTCTTTTAATTGTGCATATTCGCACTTAGTCCATTTTTTAAGTTAAATGCATGGTTCACGTATTGCGAAATAATAAAACATTCACAAAGCGGAAAAATAAACCATCCACAAAACCGTAAGTAAATGCAGAAAAATGAAAATTACAAGGCTTCAGAATCGGGGGATGCAACCACCCGCTACCCTATTAATTACATTTTATATAAAATATGTGCAATACCCGAAGGAAAATAAATCCTAAACATACATCTAACCTGCATCCACAAAGGTTAGTACAGGGGATATATCACGTATGTTCGATTTGATTTTGCGAGGCCCGTGTGGCCTAATTAAAACATCGGCGATTTAAA
>CATIWQ010671081.1:0-19723 GCA_949673415.1 Euphorbia schlechtendalii
ACGAGCGCGATATAGGTCGTGATCGCGGTATGTTTAAAAATCCAAAATATTTTCCACTTTTCTTTTATTTTTAAAACCACACTAACTTAAAATACACACAAACAATAAAATAATAAAAATATACTTATATAAATATATATACATATATATATTTCAATGGAGTTTCCCAACCCCTTGACTTCATATTCATGGATGAAATCTAACTTGACAACTTCTTGTATGTAAGCATCAATCAAGTCAAGTTTCATGCATATATCTTCATCCATTGGATATTTATTAGCCTTATGCATGTTAAATTCAACACTATTGTCACCTATCCTTAACTTAATTTTGCCTTCCGACACATCTATTAATACTTTGCCAGTATGCATAAAATGTCTTCCTAAGATTATAGGACATTTTTCATCATATGCAAAATCTAGCACAACAAAGTTTGTTGGAAAAACGAACTTCTCCACTTTAACTAGCACATCTTCGATTATGCCATAAGGGTATCTAATAGACTGGTCGGCCAATTACAAGACCATATTTATCCTTTTAACTTCATCATCAAGCTTCAACTCTTTAAAGATCGATAAAGGCATAAGATTTATACCAGCCCCAAGATCAGATAAACATTTTGGAAAGGAAATGTTTCCAAGTTCACACGGTATTGTGAAACTTCCTGGATCATTAAGTTTAGTGGGCATTGTAGCAGTTTTTATTTTGCTACAATCTTCAATTAAAGATACATTCGATATTCCTTCTAAACTATGCTTAGGAGATAAAAGTTCTTTTATAAACTTATCGTAATTTGGAAATCTGTGTAATGGCTTCAATGAATGAAAGATTAATTTCCAGACCTTTAATTTTGTTGATGAACTCAATGAATTGCATATCCTCATTCTTCTTCTTCATTCTTTGTAGAAATGGTGGTTGAGAGGTTTTAACCTTTCCAAATTTAGGTTGTTCATCCACTCCTGCTTTATCATTTGATTTACTCAAATAATCATTTGGTTCTTCAACAACATCATTAGCAAGCATACCTGAAGGATTTGGTTTATCTAGTAATTTACCACTATGAAGGGATAGAGCATGCACATTTTCCTTAGGATTTCCTTCTGTGTTACTAGGTAAATGGCCTTTTCCTCTAGATGGAATAACACTTGTCAATTGACCAACTTGTATCTCCAAATTATTATGTATGGAAGATGATTTATTCTTAAAAATTTGATCCATCTTATTCTCTAACTTTTTGTAACCTTCCTCAGACTCTAATTGCTTATTACAAACTCCTTCTAGAAATTTGTCTATTTTATCAATTAATTGCCCTATTCTAACATTACTCTGATAATTCTTTTGTTGATTATCACCATACTTCTAATTAGAACTCCTATAATTATTTCCATTATTACCATAAGAATTCCCTTGACTTTGAACATAACTTAATTGCTCCCCTACACATGGGTTAAAGTTACACTCAAAAGTAGTGTGTCCTATTTGGCCACAATTTTCACATGTCAAAGGGTTCTTATTTATATGCATATTATCTATCTTATGAGATAATGCAGATATTTATGCTTGCATAACAGAAATAGGGTCTAATTCATCGACCTTTTTAACTGAACTAGAATATGTAGATGCAGCATGCGAATGAGTAGGAGTAGTAGTACTTACTTATCCTCTCTTCAGTGGCCACATACTATTGTTATTTGCCATATCTTCCAAAAGATCAAAGGCTTCTTGACTACTTTTCTTCATAAAAGATCTGGCAGCCATAGTATCAATCTCTCTTCTTGTTGCATGATTTATTCCATTGTAAAAAGTTTGCAGAATTACATTCTGGGTAAACCATGATGAGGAAAAACTCGCTGAAGTTCCTTATAAGGTTCCCAGCTTCGTACAAGGATTCACTATCCTTTTGAGTAAAGGAAGTGATTTCTTTAGTGAGTCTTGCTGTTTTGGCTAAAGGGAAATATTTAGTTAGAAAGGCTTGGACTAATTGATTCCAAGTGGTGATTGAATTTGGGGGTAATGAATTTAACCAAACTTTCACTTTATCATAGAGCGTAAATGGAAATAAGCGAAGTTTAACTACTTCATCAGGAACATTTTGCATTTTGAAAGTATCACAGACTTCTAGAAAGTTTGCAATGTGAGCATTCGAATTTTCATTGGGTAGACCATAATATTGCACATTATTACTAATCATTTGAAGTAATGATGGCTTAATTTCAAACTAATTTGCATTAATTGGTGGTCTAGCAATTCCCTGATTGTTACCATTGATGGTTGGAATGACATAATCCATGAGCCTTGGTTGAGGCTGATCAACATTTTATTGTTCATCGTCAGCCATCCTTCTTCTTTGTCTCTTATTTCTCCATTTTCTTCTAATAACAAATCATTCTATTTCTGATTCGAAAGATGCCAAACTTTCTCCCAAACTACGCGTGCTTGGCATGCACACGCTAGAAAGAAAACTTAATGAATAAGGAAGAAAAGTATGTTAATAACAAAATATAAATACTCAAAAACCAAAAACAAAAATAAAAATAAATAAATTGAGACATAAATATAATTTTCCGTTCTTCGACAATTTGATATCTAGAACGCACTTGCCTTCCCAGGCAACGGCGCTAAAAACATGTTCACAAGATTTTGACTATACTCGTTCTAAAAGGCTTATCATCTGTAACGATGCTAAAAACCTTATTCCGCACTTTTCTACTGATAAGATAAAAGTTCTAAATATGAACAGGTGTTGTCAGTACTGCTTATCAAATAGAAAAAAGATAACCACTACAAGTATACAGTTGCGATGTAGTTTTAAAAGATATCGATCCCATAGGGAAGGAATTCGGCTCTAAAGACCAACTAGAGTTACGGAACAAATGAAATAAGATAAAGTGTATTACAGGGTTTGGATGGTAGACTGATGAATAGACAGATGTATGAACAGATTAGAGAAGATGTAAAATGTATAGATATTCCCTAAGAATAAGTATAGTACAGAAAAATATGCAAAATCATCAAGAATATTTCATACACTAGATAACTTTAACAAATACGGTTCTAGACGCCCAAATATTCAATAATTCATTGCAAAGTAACACATGAAATGACTTTTCTAAATCTAGGGTAAATGAATTATGACATTTATAAAAAACTGGATAACAACAATACTATGCTTAGTACGGATCGCTCTCACATAGCCATATTTAGCAAGTTACAACTCCAAAAATGTTAGCTCACTAAAAATTTATAATTACAGATCTAGTGATTATACACAATCTTGTTAACCCCAAAATCACTCTTAAAGTTAACTCAAAAGCATATAACTTCATTAATATAAATGACGCACGACGAAATACTCATTATGACACATATACATATCATAAACTTCAAAATAGAAAGTATAAGTAGAAAACAAAGTAAAGTTGTAAGGTATGCAAGTGATAGCTAAAGTTGATTAAACCGTTTCCACTCTTTTAATGGGAGTCGTCAATTCCCGCAATTCCTGCTTCTACTTTGAATCCGATCTCGACTCGTACAGAACCTTCGCTAGGATGCTATTCTTTGTAAAACGAATAAATGAATGTTGAAGAATGAAAACTTTTATTGCTAAGTTCTTTACAATTACACTCATACAACAATCGCTTGAATATGTGGAGAAATCTAGTGATCGAAATAAGAATCGAATCACTTATACATTTTTCTCACTTAAACTTTGAACGTAGCGAAATCTATATATTTTCACTCTCTATCTATACATGCATACCATCATTCAATGCCTACTACTCATGCCATACATAACCCCTTTTGAAATTGGTGAGATTTGAACCCTATTTATAGAGTACGAAGAGTTACGTCTATCCAAACGAAGAGTCGTGTCCATTGGTGAAGGGTTGCATCACTTCATTGTGATTGGATGCAAAGTCTTATCCTTATCCACAATGGAAAGGCACCTTTTCATGATTGGTTTACTTCCAAAAGGTGTCTTTTCATTTGACAGTTGATGGAAGTTGATCGTTTTTAACCAATGGTTGGAAGTTGAAAAGATATAACTGATAACCGTCACAAGTCACGACCGTGAATCACAAATCGTGATTGTGAACATTTGTTGGCAATTTTATGTTTATGAAGAGTGACAATTCACAACCGTGAATAGGTGTCATGATCGTGAATTTCTTTTCTTCATGATTCTTCTTTACAACTTTATCGATCTTTGACAACTTCGATCCTAAGCCATATCCTTGTGTTCCATGCATCTTTTCACACCTATTTTTAGTCTTTTTACATAGATTCCATCTTTGATCATTTTACTCCCAATATTTAGCTAATTTCTGTACTTGCATCAAAAACAACTACATACCACGTGAAATCTTTTATATGAAGTATAAAATGACTCTAAACCATATCATTTTATATGTAAAAATATCATGATAATAAGTGTATACACTTATCAGTCCTCTTCCTGTGGTTGGTTAAGTCATCTTTTAGGCTTTTATTACCTAGTTGACGAGGCTGACTTCTAGGTTTTCAGTGCCTACTTGCCTTTTAAGAGAGGTTGAGTCATCTTTCAAGTTTTTATTGCCTAGTTGAGGAGGATGACTTCTAGGTTTTTTAGTGCCCAATTGCCATACAAGAGAGGTTGAGTTTATCTTCAAGGTTTTTAGTGCCTAGTTGACGAGGTTGACTTCTAGGTTTTCAGTGCCCAGTTACCTTTCAAGAGAGGTTGAGTTGGTCTTCCAAGTTTTTAGTGCCTAGTTGACGAGGTTGACTTCCAGGTTTTTAGTGCCTAGTCACCTTCCATGAGAGGTTGAGTTAGTCTTCCTTGTTTTAAGTGCCTAGTTGATGAGGTTGACTTCTAGGTTTTCAGTGCCCAGTTTTCTTCCAAGAGAGGTTGAGTCAACTTCTAGGTTTTTAGTGCCTAGTTGAAGAGGTTGACTTCCAAGTTTTCAGTGCCCAGTTGCCTTCCAAGAGAGGTTGAGTTTGTTTGAAAATCTAAGATGCAACAAGTGGTTTTGAAGTTAGTAGTGGGTATAAGAGCGTTTTAACTCCTTAATTAACATTTTTGAAACAAGATATTTTTCCTCTTCAATCAAGAGTGAAAACGAAAACAAAAATTGATTAAGTTGAAGAAATTTGGCCTGTTCCGAAAATTTTGCAGAGGTGCCTTTGAAAGGGTTGGATTTGCCCCTTCCAAGGATTCGGCTCGGGCTACTGGGAAGATATTACTTCTTTGGAGTTGTGATTTCTTAGGAGAAAGGATTTGGGAAACAGTATTGGGTGAATGAAGGGATATGTGGTGATTGGTGGAGAAAATGACGGTAAAACTGATTTTATTAGTAAGGAGTATGAAAGGCCTTAATTCCCAAAATGTGGTTTAGAAGACTGATGCAATTTTAATTTCCATAATGTTTACTTGGAACATCGATTTAATTTTGATCCCAAAAAGGAGGTTGGGAAGAAATCTGCATGTAAGGAAATTATGATAATGAAATTAGTAGTGTGTGAAGGCATATTTTAACTCCTTGATTGATTTTACGAAAGCAAAATATTTTTCCCCTTCAATCAAGAGTTAAAACATGAACAAAATTGGTTAAGTGAGAGAATTTAGCCTTATCCGAAATATTTGGCGAGGTAGAACTACCCCTTGATTGAATTGTTGAATTCTAAAATGTGATGCGTTAAAATAGTAGCATGGTAAGATGAAATCACAGTAAGATAGTGACATGGTGAGGATCAAGAAATGGCAATAGAGAGGCATGACAAGGATTAAGATAAGATCTTACTATAAATTATTCATGTATATATGTGCATGTGAATGAATATATTTGAATGCTCACATGTATGTATTTGTAATTGGTTAGTTGTTTGTCTGGATGAATGCTTATATGAGTATATGATTATGCATGAGGATGTGATATTTCTTTGGTTGCTTTGGCTGGCTAGCTAGAGCTCTTGTAAAGACCAGGATTGGTTGCTGTGGGACTCCTTTGGACTAGTCAACAAGAAGGACTCGGGTTTAGGTCGAAGTTTGATTTGAGGTTAGACCGAAGCATAATTTGAAGCTTGAATCTAGCCTTGAGTTGATTTGGATGAGTAGTCAAACTTTTGACGCACAGATTCCTCTTGAGTACATCATCAATGATACTAATATTGGTCTCCACTTGATCCATTGCTCATCGAGCCTCTAAGCTTACGAGTTTCTCCCCATTGTGACAATCCTTGTTGTGAAGGAAGTCTAATGATGTTCGCCTTTTACCCCCAGGATGGATTCCCAATGCCCTTTGCTATTTTGGAAAAGATGGGATGAATTGAATACTTTATGATGATCCTTATTGCAAAGGAAATTTGACGATATTCACCCTTTGCCCCCAGGATAATTAGTTGATGTCTTTTGCCATTTTGGAAAAGATGGGATGAATTGAATACTTTGTATTATTATTTTTTCTTTTTTTCTAATTTTTGCATAGACTACCCTCCCGTGTTTTCAATCTATCTGTTGGCTGCCCAAATTGAACCTAGCAAGTGCTCTAGATCATGTTAGTAGTACGGGCCAAGACCAAGTGTCATTCCCACAAGGAGCAAGGAAAGTAATTAATTTTATAGGCTATTTGGTAGGTTAGGGGGTTTAAATATTTAAGGTGATTTAGGAGAAACAATTAAACTAAAGATTGCTGTAAAAATAAAAGATGCAGTGACAAGGTTGCTACAATATGCAGAGATAGAATGTAAGATTGTTGTAAAATCACAATAATAAAGACACAAGCTTTACTAGACCATTAGGCGGTGCTTATGGTGCTTCCTCTCCTTTATCCCAACATGTTTAAGTGCATAGACCTAAAGTATCTTACCAGCTTTCCATGTAACTAAGTGCGGCATACCATCCTGCCACTTAATACTTTAAGGTTTTCAAGCTAGTAGTTATCCACTCATGGACTAGACCTTAAGCATTTAGCTCAAGTAAGCATCTAGAATAAATTCCAGACCTTTAGCAAAAGCTTAGTATCTTCTCGGTGTGTGTAAACTTAGGTGACTATTAAGAGGCCTAAGGTTGCTAGTCATTACCTTTCGGTTCCTAACTTCCCAATCCAGCAAAGGCTAGCTAGACCCGTGAACCATCAAAATCAATAATAATCAGTCTAATAAAAGATTCCATGTTGGTTTAAAAGAGATTCTACATCACAAACAAGCCATCGGCAGAGCGTAGCAAGCTTGGTGGGAAATTATATTATATACATAAAATAAAGTAAATATATAATAAATAATATAAATAAAAACATAAGTACAAAGAAGAGAGAAGGTGAGCCAACTAAGGCAGATTTACAAAGCAAAATGAATGCCTATTTATACTAAACCTTAAGCCTTAAGCAAGTTGGCAAGTGATTCACAATATTATATTACAAAATAATTAGGGCCATAAGATTGCTACTTGATTGCCAAGTAAGGGGCAAGTGGCAGCACGTCTTTCATTCACATTTCCCTCCAAAAAGACTTCCTTTCCCTCCAATAAATGTCCCAGCAAAGGTCCAATTGCATATTGACACGTTAGCAGCCTTGTTGGGCACTCTTTTCACGCCCAAATCTGGAAATCTTCGCCAACCTATCTGATTTCAAGCGGCAACCTTCTAAACAGACTTAAACAAAAACAGACTTACGTAGCAATCTTAAAGCTGTACAAAATCAAGGACAATTTTTTGAAAAATTGACACAATTTGAAGCATGATGAGATTTTTACGTATTCCAGTAATGAATATCTTGGCAAGCCTAAATATTTGAGGAGATTAACAAGCTTGCTTCAGAATAGGATCAAAAATTTCAATAGCTGAGGTTGCTACTATTTTTGTCAAGGTATTTGCAATGATCTTATTTTTGAATAGCTGGAAAAAGGTTGCTTCAAGATTCTGGAATTTATTCAAATTTCCAAGAATTCATTAAAAGTGTAAGTCACAATGAATTTTTTGTAAACTTGCTTAATATTTGAAAACTTCTCATGGAAAAATCCGGTGAAAAAGGAAAATCAAAGTGAAAGGATTAGGCTAAAATTATTTTTGGCTTAAAAAATGTTTAGTGGCTCAAATGGGCTGTTCTAAGTGGAAAATAATAAAAGAGGGTGGCTTTTTGGTTAAAAAGTGGGCTGAACCTAATGCCTTCATCATTTTATGCAAGTGATTAACACGTAGTCTCAACAAGTACAAACCAAATCAAGTTCTAGTTTAAGAATTTACTTATGTTAGCTCACTCAACAAAGAATTAACCAATAATCAAGGCTCAAAATTCTCACTAAAACAAGTTTATTGCATTTAATTAGCCAAATAAATTGAAAAATAGCTCCTATACACAAGTCTAAATTCATTTAGCAATTAATTCTACTCATGTAATTTAATCATCACTATGCCAAACTCTAAGCATTCTCTAAAAACTAAATTGCATAACCAAAACAACATAAAACATCACAACATATGTACAAAACAGTTTCCAAAACAAAACAAATTCAAAAACATGCTTAAAAATTGTATTACTCAATTTCAGCAACCTATCTAAGTAGGGAACCAATAATGGCAGCAACCATGTACAAAAATAAAAGCAATTAAATAAGGTGTTACCATCACCATATCAATGAGCAATAATTACAACAGGGCCCAGCCCTTCATCCCCATACTTAAACGGTGCTTTATCCTCAAAGCATCATCAACATAGAGGAATAAACGGTTGCAGTAACCCATAAGCTGTTAAATAAATAGTAGCACAAGTGGAAGCAACATACCAGATTTGAGGTGAGAGGGGTTTGAACTTTTACTCTTTATTTTCGGGGGAAGAATGGAATTTACCCAGTTCATTGGGCTAGATCTCTTGGACATCCTCTTAATTCATGGTTGAGGCAGACTTGGAGGTCTCCCTGTTCGGATGAAACTTTGCAGAGCTCTTCTCCATTTTCACCTTCACTGAAGGTGTGAAGTCCTCAAGTGGTGGAGATGAGAGAGAGAGAGAGGGAAGAGTTTGAAAATTTTGAAAAGTGAAATGAGAGAGAAAATTTTGAAAATTAAATATAATGAAAGTAATTTTTTTTAAGAAAAAAAAGGGGGAATGGGTGCATAAAAGGAATGTATACGTGTCTTACATGCATGAGAGGTAATTTTGAAAAAATTTGAATTTAAAATGAAATGATAAGTTTAGTTAATTAAGACTTTAAAAGTGGGATGGGTAAGTAAAAGAAAATTCAAAAACTATTTGAATGCACTTTTAAGGAAAAGCGTTACTTAAGCTAATAAGTGTAGAAAATTAAATGAGAATTAAATAGAAAAATGAGTGAAAAAAGGATAGAAGTAAAATATGATTAGGATATTTAATGAAAAATGCAATCCCCTTAATTAAGGAGTTAAATATGTTAATTTAGGCTAAAATAAAACTCATTAGTACAAAAATACAATTTTGGCCAAAATTAAATTAATACTAATTGAGAAAAATTATTAATGCATGGATTTAATTTTTACTTAATAATGAAAGAAACTAAATTAGTGCTAAAATGGAAATAAAAAGTGCCTTTAATTAAAGAAAGAAGTAGAAAAAGAATGCATGTCATGCATGTCGAATTTATAAAATAAAAAGGAAGAAGGTAAGTTGAAAAGAAAGTGAAAGTGAAATGATAAGCTATGCCTAGGATGAGTTGTTATCTAGGTTACATCACTTCCTAATATCATCATTACTTTATGCATGAGTCATCACTAAGGTGTGCAGAGAAAATGACACATGTATAACTTGCTGTAAAAGAAACAAATTTTTCCTCCCCTCAATTTTTTTTACTTTTCACAAAATTAATTCAAACTAAAATCACTCCCTTAATTACGTAAACCACAACTTGCATTAGAAATGGTAAACTTTAATATATGTATATAGGCCCATTAATTAAATTAAGAAAACTAATTAAAAGAAAAAACTTAACTTAAAAGAAACTTATTGAAATAACCAAAATAAATTCAAACCAAGTGTGTTCCAAAAGATATTAAGTATGATGAGCAACAACAAGTTGGATTTGGGAATCTCATGTTGCTTCCCCATACTTGCTCCATTTGTACATCTACAAAATCAAAATAAAATATTAAAAATAATTAAATAGAATTAAGCACACAAAACAAATCTGAAAAATATTCAATAAGGTAGAAATATGAGCTTGGGCTCATCAAAATGCTTCAATTGGTGTTTGAAGCGGACACCAATCTCCTCAAGGTTGCTCAAGGAGGTTCATAAATAAAAGTCAAATGAGGTGGGCTAATGTATGATGTCTTTTGTTGTACCACGTCCACCTCTTTCCATGGTTTTTTTGATTGATTTTCAATAAAGGATTGCCAGCAATCTATTTTTCCTTTTATATCCACCTCAGTAGCAATCTTCTCATCTTTAAAGATATCTCGATTATGCTCTTAAAACTGAGGTTTCTTTAGATCAGATTACTCATGGTGTTGCTCCGTCACCTCCTCAACTTGCTCAACTACATTATAAATATCATCAACAACAAGCATGTTAGAATCATAAGCAACCTTACCATCCCTTTTGTAATACTCCATGGAGTTATTGGTGTTTCTTGGAATGCCCACTTCATCTCTTGTAGTCATTATGTCAATTAGTTGCTCAAATTGGGCTTTCAAGTTCTTAATTGATTCTTGAGTATTCTCTATAAACTCCATCATCACATTTTCTAAGCTAGGTTGCTCAAGTTCAAAAACTGGTGCAACCTGCTACAAGTTTTACTAAGGATGCTGGAATGGTTGATGAGATTGGTTGAATAAAAATTGAGGTTGTTGATGATCGAGACTAGCACTTTGAGGTGGTTGGAATGAAAAATAAGGTTACGGGAAAAGGGACCAAGTTTACTGGAATGACATTGGAGATTGTCAGGTAAGATATTGAGGTTGATGAAATAATTGTTGAGGTTACTCCATAAGTTGGTAAATAGGCATCCCCATTTGAAAAACTTGCTGGGATAATGCCTCAACTTTCTTTGAAAATTGTTGAACAACATCACCTCTTGGATCGTTTGAACGTTTTATCTCCACATGCCATTTGTAACTAGTGTTCACCACTTTCTCGATAAGGAAATAGATTGCTTCAGGCTCATTTCTTCTAGGTCACCATTTGAAAGGGTTTCAAGTCAAATTTTATGATCATTGGTTAGCCCGTTGTAAAATATTTGCATTTGCATCCACATAGACAAACCGTGGTTTGGTACCCTTCTTATTAGCTCTTTGAATCTCTCTCAAGCTTGCTGGAGTGATTCATTTTCAGATTGAATAAACTTGGAAATTTCATTTCTCATTTTGGCTACCTTGGATGGTGGAAAATTTTTTGTCAAGAATTCTGCAACCATCTTCTCCCAAGTTGTGATTGAACCCGATTGTAACAATTTGAACCATGATCTTGCCTTATCCTGCAATGAGAAAGGGAACAAATTTAATCTAAGAATTTCATTACAAACACCATGATTAGTATTAAAAAGATTACATATCATAAGAAAATCATAAAGATGGTCATTGGGGTCATCATTAGGCAATCCTTTGAATTGGACATTTGATTGCTCTAATTTGATCATGGAGGGTTTGATTTTAACGAAATTATCTTCTTCATTTGGTATCAACATGCATGAAATATGTCCTGATGAAGAAGGTCTGCAAAACTCCTTGAGTTTTCGTATGGGCAAAAGGTCTTACAATCTGCCATCACGCTCCAAGGTTGCCTAACTTGCTACGCTGCTCGCTCAAAAGCTTGCTGGATAAGATTTGCCTTTGTCATCAGGTTGCATGCTTAGAACATAACAACTACACAAGCTAAACAAACAGGTTAAAACTACCAAATTACACACAAAAATTAAAAATTTTAAGCGTTGCTACAAGGGAATGGCGCCAAAAACTTGTTGGCTGCCCAAATTGAACCTAGCAAGTGCACTAAATCGTGTTAGTAGTATGGGGCAAGACCAAGTGTCATTCCCACAAGGAGCAAGGAAAGTAATTAATTTTATAGGCTATTTGGTAGGTCACGAGGTTCAAATATTTAAGGTGATTTAAGAGAAATAATTAAAATAAAGATTGCTGTAAAAATAAAAGATGCAGTGACAAGGTTGCTACAATATGCAGAGACAGAATGTAAGTTTGTTGTAAAATCACAATAATAAAGACACAAGTTTTACCAGACCATTAGGTGGTGCTTATGGTGCTTACTCTCCTTTATCCCAACATGTTTAAGTGCATAGACCTAAAGTATCTTACTGGCTTTCCATGTAACTAAGTGCGCATACCATCCTTCCACTTAATACTTTAAGGTTTTCACCCCGGGAGTTATCCACTTACAGACTAGACCTTAAAGCATTTAGCTCAAGTAAGCATCTAGAATAAATTCCAAAACCTGTAGCAAAAGCTTAGTATCCTCTCAGTGCATGTAAACTTAGGTGATTATTAAGAGGCCTAAGGTTACTAGTTATTACCTTTCGGTTCCTAACTTCCCAATCCAACATAGGCTAGCTAGACCTGTGAAACATTAAAAACAATAATAATCAATCTAATAAAAGATTTCATGTTGGTTTAAAAGAGATTCTACACCACAAACAAGCCACCAGCAGAGCCTAGCAAGCTTGCTGGGAAATTATATTATATACATAAAATAAAGTAAATATATAATAAATAATATATATAATAAATATAAAAACATAAGTATAAAGAAGAGAGAAGGTGATCCAACTAAGGCTGATTTACAAAGCAAAATGAATGCCTATTTATACTAAACCTTAAGCCTTAAGCAAGTTGGCAAGTGGTTCACAATATTATATTATAAAGTAATTAGGGTCATAAGATTGCTACTTGATGGCAAGTAAGGGGCAAGTGGCAACACATCTTTCATTCATATTTCCCTCCAAAAAGACTTCCTTTCCCACCAAGAAATGTCTCAACAAAGGTCCAATTGCAGATTGACTCGTCAGCAGCCTTGCTGAGCACTCTTTTTACACCTAAATCTGGAAATCTTCGGCAACCTTTCTGATTCTAAGCGGCAACCTTCAAAACAGACTTAAACACTCATAATTTCCATAATTTAACTCCAAATCAAGTGATTCCAAAGCCCAATTACTTATATTTACATGGTTCTTTTTCCACTTATCACTATCTAATAGTATCTTAATTTTTTTCTAGACCACCCTTTCAGGTTTTCAATCTAGCAGCCTCATTTTTCCTTCTTTGATTCTTTTTTTTTGTTTTGCGTTACTTGCGTTGTTTCTCGAAATAGCACACATGTATCCAATTCTGAATATACACCTCATAATTCAATAATAATGACATTTCAATGAATGAAAATAACCAGGGTACAAAAGTATCCAATGATTTAATCCCTATAGCCAACCCGCCCTTTCGGGGTTTCAAGTTGACTACTGATTGTTTTCTCTCATTGTCCAAATTTTTACCCAAAGTGCTCTTTTCGGGTTTTCACTTTGACGAACTATTCAGCAAAAGAATACCCTGATATTTTCCCAATTGTATGAAGAATGACAGTTGATGAGCTTGTTGTTTAATCTCTCCTTTTTTTATTTTGCTACTTTTCAAAATTTAATTCTTAACCTAAAATTGATAGCACTTAAATCGATCTCAGTCAAAAGGATTCATGAACTCATTGTCGTCCACGTCCATTACTTTGATTGCTCCTTTGCTAAGGATCTTCTTGATCATGAATGAGCTTTCTCAATTGGGTCTAACTTTCCTCTAGCATTGACATTGGAGGGTTTTAGCTGCTTTGAAACTAAGTCCCTCATTTCTAATGTTTGATTGACTTTGCTGTTGTAAGCTCTCTCCATGTACTACTGATACTTTGAAGATGGTCAAGGGCTTTTAAGTGGTGCTTGCCAATCAAATTGAATTACTCAAATATAGCTTTTGCCCAGTCTCACTCTTTCAACCTAGATTTCATGGCAACCCCTAAGGATTTAACCTCGGTTTTCACTAGGAAACTACTTTCATCCCATAAACTAAGGAAAAAGGGGTTTTATTTGTTAGAGTATGCACACTGGTTTTATACCCCCCAAAGTGAGAACAGAAGCTTATTTTCCCAATCATGGTAAGTGGTTACCACTTTGGACAAGATTTCTTAATAGAATTGTTCGCTGCTTCCACTGCACCTTAGCTTGAGGTCTATAAGGAGAAGAGCGATGATACTCGAAGCTATATTTTTCAAATAGATCGATCGTTGCCCCTTGAAACTGAAACTCCTTTATTAGACACAATGTGATGAGGTATCCCATAGCATGTAAATATATGTTTTTCAATGAATTTGGCCATCTTCTTGGTGGTTATGTCGGTGAAAGACGCAGCCTCCACCCACTTAGAGAAGTAGTTAACCGCCATGATGATGTACCTATGCCCATTAGTCAAAAGAGGTCAGTTCTCACCAATAATATCAATGCCCCACATCGGGAAAGGCCAAGGAGTTGAAAGATTGTGGTGACCTAACAGAGGCAAATGACTAATGTCCTGGTAGATTTGGCATTTGTGGCACTTTTCTTCATTTCGGAGATACAGTCGGCTATCATTGTAGTTCAAAAATAACATTGAAGCTGAATTTTCTCTACTATGGATAAGCCATTCATGCAAGGGTAGTAGTCTCTCCCATGTGTATGGTTCCTGACCAAAGAGACTTCTTTTTCAGAAAGACAGCACAAAAGCAAGCCATCGGTAGTGCGCTTGAAGAGATTATTCCTGACAATTCTAAACTAAGCAATCATCTGACAAAGAGATAACTATTCTGAATCCGTTACCCCTAGAGGGAATCCCTCATCTTGAATTAGTCGGACTATATCCCGATACCAATAATTTTCATCCACACTAATAGTCGCTGAGATGGCGTGGCAATAGAATTTTTCCTTTGGATGATTAAAAAACCACGGGCCTGATGAGTTGGGTTTGAGAACTTTCCCACATAGAGGCTAGAGTAGCCAAAGAATCTGTCATTTGATTCTCATCATAGGGGATGTGCCAAAATAGACACTTCTTGAATTTTGCGGCTAACTCCCATACTGCATCAAGTTAAGGCTGAAGCAACTCTTCTTTGATTCCCCAATCCCTGATCACTTTCCAAATGACTAGGGCAGAATCACCAGTGATAGTGATTTTTGTTTCCCCGACATTTGTCAAAGCTTACTTACCGAAGAGGCATGCCTCATATTCTGCCCCATTATTACTGATGGGAAATTCAAGACACTTAGAGAGCAGGGTAACTTCATTACGCAGCTCTATCAAGACAACCCTGAAACCTGCCCCTCGATGATTCATAGCTCTGTCAAAGAACATTTTCCATTCCTCGTCTACGAACTCTATGACTGTAAGCTTCTCATCAAGAATGTCTAAATTCTCAACATAGTCAAAGTAAAAGGCTTGATTAGCGAGGAATTCAGTGACTGCTCCGTCTTTAATCACCTTCTTCGTAACATATCCAAAACTAAATTCAGCGAGGAGAATCCACCGACGAGAGAGCTTACCGGCGGCTATAATCGAGATACTTCATAGGATCAACCTTAGCCATTGCTTGAATTCTGTATGATCAAAAATAGTGCCCTGAGCTTCTTAGTGAGCCAGACAATAGTCGCACAAATATTCTCAACCATCATGTATCGACATTCCTACTCAAGAAGCTTCTTGCTCAAATAATATACTACATGCTCGTGTTTATCCTCTTGCTCTTGAAGCATTGCTCCTAATGAACTTTCTTCGATAACCAGATAAAGTATGAGGGGTTTGTCAGGAGTTGATAGTTTGAGATCTAGCAGACTAATTAGATAAGTTTTGATTCCGTCAAAAGTTAACTAACATTGTTCATTCCAGACAATGGGCTACTGCTTCTTTGACAGCTCAAACATTGGCTTGCAGATGGAGCAAAGATATCAAAGCCTTGAGGGACTTTGGCTTAGAGCTACTTCACTACTTATGTCTGTTTCAAATGCAGTCGATGCAATTTTTACGTCACCCGTCTGAACTTTGGATTAGTCAAAATTCGATGTTCTGGAATCTCTTTGGTGATACCTGACATTTCTTCATATGACTGGGTAAAAGCTCTCATATGTCATCTAAGCACATTTTTAATCTCTCTTTTTTTACCAGAGTTTAATTTTTGGATATAGATGATTCATTTGTACCCAAGTTAATTCCATGCAAAGACACATCAAGTATGCTAAAAATATTATGAAGAGAATCATATGAATGCAGGGTGTCATTAGGCAAAACATCAAACAAGCAAAGCAAAGTCTCAATATTTCATAATAAAGGTTTCACACACAAAGTTTATCAGAAAAATTTTTTCTTCCTCCACATACGAAGGATCTTCCTTGGTGATGGTAGTAGTAGGAGAAAAAGGAGAGGCATATGCATTAAATCTTCTATTGCAACCTCCTATTAGCATAATTCCATTGTATAGTAACCCCTCCACGCTTGTCAATGTCAATGAGCTTTCTAATCTCCTGAAGCCAATTTTTAGTAGTAAACATCCGTCTCTGTGGTCTCTCGGAGGGCATGGTCCAATATAACGAAAGAAGTGTGTCAGGCCCATCTCTTGAGGATATGGTCGGGTAATATATGGTTCCAGCTAGGGGCATGGGTAGGGCAAGAATCCCAAGGCACTCGTTGAGTCTTCCCATACTAACGACAAAGTCATGTAAGAGAATAGGATGTGATGCCCTGCAATCCAAACAGTTAGACACCGTAAGTATGAACGTGGGTAGCAAAGTCAATAACCTCCACTAGGGGTAAACCCAGCGGATTTGGTTATCTATGTACCCTCTCATGATTTGTACCCAATCATCCACCGCCAGTTTGTGGTGGTCAATAATGTAGAGTCCTCTCTCGCTGTAATCAATGACCTTGTACTTCTCATAAGGTTATCTCAGCTCGTGGATTAAGGTTAGTTTCTTCAAAAGCCAAACCTCTAACAGGGTGAAGTGGTCTTTGATCAAGCTAGGATCGTTCCCTGCAATCTCCATGCATCACAAATTCTTCGCTAGTCCAATGGCAACAGGTGAAGCTCCTTGAGACATACTAGTAATGGTAGAAATTAGTCAGAATGGGGTGATGCTAACTACTCCATAGATGAACTCTAACATAAGTAGCAAAGCTACCATATATGGCCAAGCTATGTGATGTCACGGAGTAGATAAGCGCTGATCTAAGACTACGGTAACTCGGAAGCCTTCGATCTCCGAGGGATGAGATAGAAAATGATCAATGGAGTCTAAGTTCCGCAACCCACTTAGTGAGTCTACAGCTCCGAACCGATAACTCAACACCGCAATAGGAAATCGCCGGGGTAAGGGTTGCCTAGAATAGCCTAATACTCCTCAATCATGGGGTGTAACTCTTGGGTTGTGAATCAAAAGACCCAGTCCAAGGGATCCTAAAAAGTGACCACTGCATGGATGAATGCGGTGTTTGTGGGGTAAAAAGCTAAATATCGGAGCAACCATAGACCCTTAATCTCCAATTTCTTCCAATCCGGATTTTTGAGGGTGCCTAAAAAGGTTTTGAGTCGGGTATTATGACTTTCCATGGTGAAAGAATGGGAAAACAATGGTGAAAGAATCGAAGAAGATGAAGAAAAGTTGCAAAACAAGATTGGGTTAGGTCATGCATGTTTTGATGTTTTATGAATTATAAGCCATAAGGGTTTTTCGAACTCTCATGAAAAAATGAAATGATATCCCAACCTTTGGGTGAAGAGGTCGAGAGAGATCGATGTGATCTCTTGAGGGATGAGATTGAATGTAGTGAAGTGAAGTGGAATGTTGGGTTTTAGTGTGGGTGAGGAAATGGTGGCAATGTCTTACCACATTAACAATCCCATGTTACGATAGCTTGAGGTGCGTAGATCATTATTTTCGGGTAAAATAATGTGTTCTACCCTTATGGTGTGTAAGTTGATGAATGAATTGATGTTTATGCTTATTTGGAATAACCCATGTGGTGAAAATGAATGAATTGAGTATTTGACTCAATTGTGAAGACTTTCGGATGCCAATTGGGCATTGCAAATGAGTGGATATGTTATGTTAGTGCGTTCCCTAAGGTGACGTGACCTCGAGCATATTTAATGTTAATGAATGCTGATAGGGTATTTCATGATGATTTGGGTTCATTCATGATCTCATGATACTTCATGAGCTCTCTTAAAACCCTAAACTAATAAAAGAACGATAAAAAATGATTTAATGTTGATATTTATTTGGTATCATCGATATGGAAAAATGAATGAGTTGAGTATATGACTCAAGTTGGGTAGAGTGTTGGATGCCTATTAGGCATCGTAAATGTTGGATATGATATGTTGATGCATTCCGTAAGGTGATGCAACCTCGAGCATCTTTATGACTAGATTATACTGTTGGGGTATGTTATGATGTTTAGGGTTTATTCGTGATGTCATGAAACTTCATGAGAGTTTTAAAACCTTAAACTAATAAAAGAATGAGTGTGTGCATAAATTAGTGTTTGTACAAAAGAATGCGTTTATTGTGATATACATGGTGTGAGATGTTGATTAATCTTCATATGTGATGGATGGAAAAGCGATAAAAACATAGCACGTAGCATGCATGCAAATATATAGTTCTTCCAACCATACACCTCACGTGGGATAAAGGGTTCGGCTTCTAAATCTAAGCTTGGTTCATCTTGGCACCACAAGGGTGTAAAGGAATGAACTTGCATAATGCACATAGAGACGTTTTGGTATACCTAGGAGAAGTTACTACGATGATGCTATATGAGTTCGGTCTCAAGGTTGTTGATGTAAAAGGTTCTTGTTGAACTACGATACACTCCAAGCCTCTTCCCAAATAGGTGTGAATAAGGGAGGTACATGCGATATGGCAAGGTATCCTCGACCCATGAGGTCACAAGTGATACTTTCGTGGCTTCAAGGCAAAAATGCGGCTCCCTAACCTTAAGGCTAATCTTTCTAATGCATATGCTTTTGCTTGAAATATTTTAAAGGTGGAAAAAACTCATTTAACAACTTTTCAAAACACATCAAAGTCTTTCAAGATTTTAAGTTTAAAAAAGAAAACGATCCCCAGCGAAGTCATCACTGTGAGCGGACGATGTTTTGGACTCGCGCGGTCGTCATGAGGTGTCGACCCCGTGAGATGGGGTGTGGGGGTTTTATGAAAAATGTGAAAAGTGAAAGAAAATTTTTGAAAGACTCAGGGCTTAAACCTCTCACCTAAGTTGTTACGGAGTCACCAACCCGATCAGCTCTTCCGGGAAATTCGGTACAGTCTAGATCCGTTAAGCCTAAACCGCACCGCAGTAAAGAGATTTGGGTCCGGATGAGTTAACTACTTCACCGTGATTTGAGTTTTAATCACGAGAAAACAAGCACCTTTAAGAAATTTTGATTTGTTTCTAGTCATTTTCGGTTTATATTGGAGTTAGACATACACATGCGAAAAGCAATAAAGCGGTAAATATTTATGAAAGCGATGAATAAAGTAAATACGAGGCTTCTTACCTAAAGGATGGTAGGGTAAATAATAATACAAACCGGGGGTAATATATAAATGATGCTAAATACAAATGATCTACAAATACATTTTATTTACAATTGTGATACCCGAAGGAAAAATAAAACCCTAACACACATCTAACCTAGACTACTTGCATCCTCAAAGGTTAGCACAAGATATACATCACAACATCATGGCCTAGTTAGTTAATCAAAT
>CATIWQ010671121.1:0-15104 GCA_949673415.1 Euphorbia schlechtendalii
AACCTATGTTATTGCGCTTTTCAAGACGAGATCCATGATGGTCCCTTGCTGCCTTCGACAATCTTGGGAGAGATGCATTATCTGTTTGAGGGGTATGAGCCTTGTGGTGTCACACATCTTTCGAGAAGGTAATGGTATTGCGGACACTCTAGCTACTTATGGAAGCCTAGCTATTAACCATTGTTGTTGGCATCATATCCCGCATTTTTGTTCTAGTTTATTGGTACATGATTTGAGTTGGCGACGCATGTTTCGCTTCACATAGTTTCTTTTTAGCTTTGCTTTTTGTTTTCCTTTGCTGCTTTCCTTTTTTCGAACATGCTTGTATTTTTATTTTTCATTTTAATATATTATAGGGGTTGGGTGTATTGCTGGTTTCGGGGGGTGCCAACCTAGTTGGGATGTTCGAACCTTCTTTCTCCCTTTCTCACTTTCATTCAAAAAATCTACCGTTATACAAGTTTAGTGGTTGCAAATCAGAGACATTCCAATTCATGATAGCCTTAATCAAACAAGATTTATGCGGAAGTTGCAAAGGAGAATAGGGTGTTTGGCAATCACGAAAACTCTTCTTATATATAGAGAAAAAACAAGTATTTCGTGACAAATGGAAAGAATGGTTGTGAGTTGTGACACGTTACACTATAACTTGCCATTTCTAGCTTTTGTATTGGAAGAAACACGTTAGTACTATTGACAATATGGTAGCGTAAAATTTGTAATTAATAATAAATTATATGTTAATTTCTTCTTTGGAAGAGCGACAAACAGGGAGTAATTCTGGCTTTTATAACATAGAGCAACCAATCTAGAGAGGCCGCATGTCAATAATCATTGGTAGAACTCAAATAAGATGTAAAATACGTGAACTAAATTTTTCTAGGCACATTTAGAAACATATTATTAGTGAGTTATTTTTTGATCATATAATCTGGTTTTTCTAATTTGACTATGTTTGCAACAAAGTTAAATTTTACTATCCCTTATCACCATTGGATGAATGATGTGACGATTCAATGATGATAAGTAGCAAAGTAAAATAATTTTATTAAAAAATCATCATAACACACTCAGTGCGTCATTGTTATGCCACATTCTTATACATGACAAATTCAAATTTAAATGTCATATATTAATAATATACTACACCTAAGGACATATCTGTTAATAATAATTAATGTAATCAATGACATATTCTTTTGAATACATAATGTGAGTAGTAACATATTAAAATGTACAACCATAGTTTTGAAACCTAGACTGGCAGTGTGATCGGGTTCGACCAGATTCGAAGGTTGGTCCAATCCGGTTTCTACTAATTTTGAGGGAATTCAAGAATTGATCACACATTTGTTTAATCGGACGGTTGGACCAGGAACTGGCCGGTTCAACAACCAGTGAAACCCATCTTTGACTGGTTCTTGACTTTTTAAATGTTGAAAAAATGAAAATTTGTCTTTGATGAGAATTGATCCCAGGATCTCTTACTCATGCACTATATGCTTAACAAATTGAGAGAGGCTACTCATTGGTTTATTATTTGCATTTCATATTTTTATAAGATAAAATATTAAATTGTTTTTTTTAAATCTCCGAACGAACATTGTGTCCCTTCATCGGTAAAAGTTTGGGGCGAGTGAAAATTTTGGGGCAAACGTTCCAACTAGGTTGATAGGTTCGCTTGCCTACAAAACATCCACCTCTCTTTATTAATTAAAATGAAAAGAAAATATACAAAAATGTTAGGAGAAGAAAATCAAGAAATCGGTCTCAACACCAAAAAGCAACATTATCAAGCTATCTAAATCTATAGCTAACATGACTACTTGCATGATGACATAATAAGTCTCGGTAGAAAATTGGTGGTTCTCGCCATTTCGAGCTAGTCTACGAGATCCTTCCATGGTTGGCCAATGCATTCGCAACCATGTTACCTTCTCGGAAAATGTGTGTGACCATGATTTCCATGTCTTTGGTGAGCAAAAGGCGTTCAGAACATGCTGCCTAATGTGCCAAGGAACCCTCTTACTCTCGGATCGAAAAAGTTGAACTACGTAAGCGGGATCGCTTTCAATCCAAAGGAATGTCCAGCCCCTCTCTGCTACCATTTTAACTGCATGTAGCGTTGCTTCAAGCTCTGCAACAAAGGAAAAGGCCAACTCGCTATAAAAAGAAAAACCCAATATGCAGTTGCTATAGGAGTTTCAAAAGATACCGCCACATCCAGAGGGACCCGGTGACCCTTCCATGGAAGTGTCTGTGTTGATTTTTATCCATCCGACCAATGGCCAAGACCAGTCAATGGGAATAATTCTAGGAGCTCTTTATTGCCAAGGAGAAAGACGTAGATTGCGAAGGGTTTGAATCTCAACTCTTGAATTCCAAATATAGCTAAAGCCTAAGCTATCCGTTCTTCATAGAATTTCTTAAAGTTGTTGAAGCGATATGTGAATTTTCGACATCTTGTCTTTGAAAATGCAAAGGTTGCGGGTTCTCTAGATGATCCAAATTGTGTTAACAACGGTCGAATTCCAAAGTATCTGGATTTGCAAGCTGAAGCAGAAGCCAAATGCAGCTTGAATTAAATTTGAAATATCATCGCTGTTTCGTGCGATTAGGCCGAATAAAGAGTAAATTGCAGCCCATATTGCTTTAGCAATAGCAAACGGGCAGTGCGCGAAGAGGTGGTTCCTATCTTCATAGTGAGCATTGTAGAGGCAACATTTGGGAATGATGTTAGTACCCTTTCGGCAAAGGGCATCATGAGTGGAGATGTAGCCTTGGGTGACTTTCCAATACATGAGCGAGTGGGACGAGGTGATAGTATGGTGCCAAAGTTTGTTTGCGAGTTGGAAATCTTGATAGTGCAGTTGTGTCTATTAGTAAAATAATTTGACGGTGAAAATTTTGCAGCTAGCCTGTCTCCACAAATAGATGTCTTCTGTATCGTCGACCAAGTGAATGTCTCTAATTTTTATTATTTTTCTAGTGAAAGGTGGGTGGGGAGGGCTGCTACCCATTTTTTATCGATGACGAAATCAGCCACCTTTTCCATTTTCCTAGCTCGATCTGCCTTTGGAATATTCATTTGAGCTGCCACCGTGGGAATGATCCATTCCAAATTCTAAAAATTTAGCCTTGATTAAGGCCCTATAAACCAAACGATGTTATTACGAACTTGGTCGAAGATGGTTCTTACCGAGTTCCAAATGCTAGAATTAGTTAACCAATTGCAAGGCGTATCATTCTTTAGAAATCTCTTTCTCAAAATTCCGTAGAGACCTCTTCTAGATGTGATAATTCCCCAAGCTAACTTTGCAAGCATAGAGTTGTTCATGTCCGCAAACTTTTTGATTCCGTGACCCCTTGTTGCTATCAATTTGATGCAAGTCGACACAACACCATAACCAATTTTCTCTTGTAGATTCTGCTGCTCTAGATGAAATTTCTCGTTGCCTGTTCCAAATTCTTCAAGAGATTCACTGGCCATTTGTAACCATGAAAGAGCAGATTAATGAGCTCCAATGAGTGATTTGATGAGAACCAAATGTCCCACTTTAGAAAGAGAGGTACCAATCCATCCTGCAAAATGCTGCAGAAATTTGTGATAAATTGGCCACAAAAAAGAGGCCTTTGATGATCCACAGAAGAGAGGTACCCTGAGGTAATTAAATGGTAATTCTCCTTATTGAATGCACGTGATAGCCGCGAGGTTTCGCGCTCTCACCTCATTGATTGACGGGATGAAATAGATAGCCAATTTGCTCCAATTAACATGTTGACCTAAATTAGTCCCATACATTTTAAAGGCATCGTTGATGACCTTCATGTTAGAGATGGAGGCCTTGCAAAATAAAAGAATGTCATCTGCATACAACATGTACGAGGGTAAGAGAGTGACCATCGTGTAAGTCATTTTTTGGATGGAGCCGGAATTCGCTAATGGCAATAATAAATGGCTCAAGAAGTCCTCTGCTAACCAAAATAATAAGGGGGATAACGGATCTCCTTGTCGAACTCCTCTAGAATAGCTAAAGTAACTCCGTTGACTTAAAGGTGTGAGGATGGAGATTCGAGCCGAGTGCAAGATGCTTCTAATCCCCTTAATGAAAAAATCTGAGAAACTAAAGGCCTCAAGAACTGATAAGAGGAAGTTCTAATCAAGCATATCGAAGTCTTTCTGAATGTCGAATTTCATTGTAAGGTTTCCACCAAAGCTCTTTTGAATCATGACATTAACGCCCTATGAGGCCATAAAAATACTTTCATGAATACTTTTCACGAAGCCGAATTGGTTGTTCGAGAGAATACCATTCGCGAGGTTGCCCAAACGATTAGCAATAATCTTCGTTATGACTTTGAAGATGAAGTTGCTCATCACGATTGGTTGATAATCTTCCACTTTGTCAATCCTGTCTTTCTTCGAAATTAAAATCATGAGGCTAGAATTAAGTCCCAGCAACATGAGACCAGATGCGAAGAAGTCATGAACCACTTTTACAAACATCCACTCCAACAATGTCCTAGAACTCTTAGAAGAAAGTACATGTGAAGCCATCCAGACCGGGAGCGCTATGCAGATCCATGGAAAAAACCATCTCTATAATTAGGTCTATACTAGGCTATTCCATCAAAAGGTGGTTTTCATCATTGGTTACTTACCTCGGATTAAGTGAACGGATCAGATGTGGGTCCTCAGTGGCAGCCCCATCAGCTTGAATTAAGCTGCCGTAGTAGTCGATCATGTGCACTGAAATTTCCTCCACGTCCATAGTCATAATACCATTAATCATGAGGGATTTAATCCTTGATGACGATCATCAAATATTGGCAGCCCGGTGGAAGAAATTTGTGTTTTTATCCCCCTCTTTGAGTCATTTTATCTCGCTTCTCTCCTTGTCATAAATCTTCCTTTGTCTTAGGTGAAGCTTGAGTTGAGAATGCACCCTTAGCTCATCCATCCGCAACATCTCATTCGGCTTATCATTAGAAATCTAGTTTTGAATATCCAACAACGCCCTCTCACTAACTTGGACATTGTTATCCAAGTTATCGAATACCTCTTTATTCCATCTTCTAAGAATCGACCGAAGATTTTTGAGCTTGAGCATGAGTAATTAAGTTGGTGGAAGTGAAGGGAAATCAGCCAGCCAATGAGTTGAGATAATGTCACAGAGTGAAGCGTGTGTCACCTACATGGATTAGAAACGGAATTGGGAAATTTTTTGTTCTCCAAAGTTTACCGTAAATAAAATAGGATGATGGTCCAAACGGTGGCGAGCAAGAACCGTGCAACTATAGTTGTTACAAACGTCCACAAAGTCCGAGCTAATCAAAGCTCTGTCCAGCCGAGAGTCAACCAGATTGGTGCCCCTACGATTGTTGTTCTATGTAAAGAAAGGCCCCATGGCAACAACATCAACAAGGTTCAAATCATTAATACATTTTTTGAAAACCCCGACATGATCGAGAGTTAGGTAGTTGTTGGTTTTTTCGTGATTGCCAAGCATGGTGTTAAAGTCTCCCAACCAAATTCTTTTCATCACCTCAGAGATTGATGCAATACGAATATCATAAAACAATGTTCGTGCTAGAATAAACCAAGATAAGATTAAAGCTGAAGTTATTTTTGCGTGAAGTAAAATCAATAAATTGATCTGTCTTGGTAACAATAGCAAGATCCCAATCGCATCTTTTCGATCTTATGAGCAACGAAGTTGGAAGACTCTTATCATTCAAATCGATGAAATCAAAGCTGACTTGTCTCCAAAAAGACGTAGAAATTCTATCCAATTTTATAGGTTTGGCAATACAAATAAACATTGGCTTATAATCCACAATCATGCTACGAAGATAATTTTGGGTATCAACATTGAGAATACCCCTATAGTTCCAAAAGAGAACGATCATTGATCATAACTTCTCGAGGACGATCGCAAAATATACGATGACGAGGCTAATTTCCTTGATTTATTTCTCCTTCTAGTTATAATTTCCCATTCAACGGCTTCCTCTTGTTCGGCCAAGTCAGCCCATGATTTGTTGTTAAGTGTTTTCAGTGGTGGAGTGGCTATTTTCCCTTCTACTAGGTCAATGAATAAATTAATACCATTCTGATTGATAACAGTATTAGTTGCTATGGTTTTCTCCTCCTCTACACTCAAAGACTCCTCAGAAGAGTCCGATTGACCCCCCTCAGCTTGATCAGCCGCCTCCTATTCAACTGGTGAAAAATCCTCTACGTCGTTGTCACTTTTGGCCTGATCAGTTGATGGGGCTGCTGCCGGTTTTTTACCAGATGCTGTTTTGGATATTCATAAAAATTATCACCACTAGAATCTCTGATTGAAGGCTCTCAACAAGCTTCTGCTACCTGGGTTTGCTTCTGCTCAACAATTCCAAGTTTCTTATTTCAAGTTTCCCCGTTTCCTCAACCTGTGGTTTCTAGGTGTCCACTTTCTTGGATTTTTCTTCTCTCAGCCATGTTATTTGGATCGGTAGCTGGTTTCTTGTTTAATCTGCAGTCGTGAGAGTGATGGTCGATTGAATTGCAAACCTTGCAAAAAGAGGGCAGATTTTCAAGGATAAGGTGGATCCAAATTTCTCCCCCGTCGCGCGCGACCCCTATCGTGCTTGGCAGCCCCGTGGACAAATTGATATCGACCAAAATCCTGGTGTAGTGGCCAAGGGTTCCTTCCATTGTAGCCTTATCAACTCGAAGCATCACACCGAAACAACTCGTTATCTCCGCTAGCATTCTTGGGTTTCAATATTCTCATGGCAGCCCCTGCAACTTCACCCAAATTTGTGCGTTTGTGATATTAATCACGTAAGGATCAAAATCCGGCATCCAAGGTTGCAATCGAAAGACCCCCGGTTTCAAGTTCACGCTACCCTTGCTCCAAACAAAGTTCTTGAGCTCAATCGTTCCCATCATTAGGAGGAAGTATCCTCAGTCAATAGGGATAAGCCTCCAATTTTGATTTAACTCCCAGATTTTCGAGAGTTGGGATTTTAATTCCTCAACATGGCGTGGCTGACTTCCCTTGGTTAGAATCAAACAGCCAATCAAAGACGAGGCACATTGTTGCACCTTCGATCATAAAACTCTTGTGTGACACGGATAGTCTTGAAACGACCTTTATCGGAGATCATGGCAGGTTGGGTGATGTTTAGTGGCTGAAGCGGCTTTCCCCTTGTAACTTGAGCATAGGACTGTTGCATAGGAGGAGGTTGTGGTTTCGCAATCGATGACAGACTGGATTGGGCTACGTTAACCTCAGATTTGGGGGCTGTAACATCGTGCGCATGCTGATCTTGGGCAGTTTTATTGCAAAAAGCATGTTGCGCCAACATGGGGTTGCATGGTTCCTCCAACTTGGTCGTTGAAAATCGTAGCTATCAAATCGGCTGAAGAGAAATCCATGATGACAAGACAAAGCAAGATTGATGACAAGGGAAGAGCAAGATCAAGATTAAGAAAGCAAAACAAGAAAGTGGCTAGGGTTTCGGAATGATCCCTAGCAGAGACATTCTTTTTTGTTTCTGCATCTCATCTATTAAATTGTTTTAAATCAAACAAAATTTTTACTTTTAAAAATATCTAAAATATATATAATATCTACAATTATTGAAATCAATTTGACTACAAAACATTTTTAAAATATAACGTTAATTGCAACTTTAAAATTTTATATAACTAAATAATAATTACAATTTAACATTTTTCAAATAAAATTAACATCGAATTATTTGCATACGATAAATGAATATAAGTTTTTATATACCTTTTTTTATAATATAATTATATAATTATAATATAAAATAAGTCTATATATGTATATCTTTATACATTATAAATCAAATTTGTAAATTTTCATATTTAATTTATAAATGATTGTTTAGTCCGAATTAAATTTAATTTGTTTCAAAATTAGTGATTAATTTTCAACAAATTATAATGTTAATAATTTGTGTTTTATTCAAATTTAAAGTAACATTTCTGAATTATAAATTATACTTTAAAATATTATTTGTTGGTGTAAGTTAATTTATATTACATGTTTAATACCAAATTATTAAAAATAATATTATTATACATATTTTAGTAAACCCGGTTCGACTACAAAAATTAATCTAGTTGAAGACCGGTCTGGGTTTGAAAACCATGCCTAATAGTTTACATATTATGTGCTCACTCATTTTATCAAGTTCGACACTCTCTAGTACCTAGGCCTACATATTCTATGCAGAAATTACTTTGCTTATGGGTTTTTTTTTTGCCATATAATCTTATAAAATTTGAGTTCTGCAAAACCCAATATGAAGAATTTTTTTCCTTATTAGTGAAAATGGGAAACATATATTAGAATCTGTGATCTGCATTCTCTCTCCTATTTAATTTGAATTTCGCAACTCCAAATGTTCATATATCACAAACCGTTGATTGTTTCGAATTGATACTTTAAAATATTTTAGCCGTCTTAATTATATCTTTAAAATGACATACACTTCTAATTATTCGAAAACAATAATTTATCACAGTCTTATACATAGTATAATAGTGATATAATGCCTATTTTTTAAAGCTTTTTTCATGAAGGCGTTATATATTGTATAAGAGTGGTGTAATGTATTTATAAAAATTCTATAAAATAAATTGTACCACTCTTATCTAATGTATAATGGATTCATGAAATGGCAGTAAAAAAAAAGGTATTATACTACTATATACGATTGAGATAAACTATATATTTACTGAAAAGTGATTCTGTTGTAAACATAAAAGGTGATATATAATATAAATACTTTATATCACTATTATACCATATATAAAAGCTTTCATATCAAGTTTAAGGTCTTTGTGTGATGATTTTTATGGAAATTCAGTATTAATACTAACATAAAGGAGAAAATACTATATAAATACATTATACAACTCTTATACCATGCATAGCGCTTTCATGAAAAGGTAATAAAAAACAGGCATTATACCACAATTATACCATGTATAAGATACGATGCATTATTTTTTCAAAAATCTCATAGTGTATGTCCTTTTAAAGATAATATTAAAATGCACAAATTATTTCAAAGCGTCGATTAAAAAAAATAAAGGTTTGTGAGATATGGACCTTTCAAGTTGCAAAATTCAAATTAAATATAAAAGAGAAGATAGTTATAAGGGGTAGATAAAGTCAATTTATAAAAAGTGTAAAATGAAAAATATAATCTAATGAAATAACAAAGTTAATAATACTTCTACCTTGTTGTAAAAGCAATAATTTTTTTTTTTTTTTATGACATATGACTTGATTTCCCTTACTTTGACTTATACAGGAGTAATTGATTAGACTGATTATTTACCAAAATTCTTCATATCTCTCCAAAAGAGAGCTACCGAGACAATGGATGTTCGTATCAGAATGAAAGTAATTTAGCACTTTTGTTCAATATTCGTGGCGCCATTATCGACGGGGCTATCAATGCAAGAGTAAAATTGGGACTGATTTGGAAGGTTTCGAGGCTGATGTGGAATTTCATTTTGCTTCACAAACATAAAGTGAAACTCTAAACTTACATACTCTATAATCTAATTAGTTCAAATTAAATTTCATCTTCATAAATGTATAAGAAAATTACATCCTATCTCCACTATATCTCATCTTTAATTCCCCAGTTAACATAATTTCAGTCCCATTTATTTTATTTGCTAAGAGAAATAACATCGGGAAAGACGTCTCAATAGCAAGAAACATGAAAATTGAAAGGAAGAGAGATCTTACCTTCGAAAGCCATATGTGGAGATATCCTAAGAAGTCTTGTAAATTTCCAATTTGATATAACTCAAAGTGCCCAAAACAGCTCCAACTCATGACAGGCTTAGTCAGATGGGTATGATAGTGATATTTGATTAACCATGAAATACTTTTTATCTATAGATAATATTTAGCAATTATTGACATATGACATGATTTGTTGTGACACGTAACACAACAAACTCCAAATATCCCACCATTTCTCGCTCTTCAAAAGAAGAAACACATAAGTGATTATAAATATACGGAAATGTCCAATGTGTGATTATAAATTATACTAATATAAACCGTGATAAAAGAAAATGTCATGAAATATTCTAGCAAAGAAAATTATAGAACATAATATAGCATAATCGAAAGCAAAATCAATTTTAATATCAAAAAGTTCAGGAGCTCCGCTAGTGTTTAGCAGTAACCTGGCCCAAACCTTCTTCTTCATCGATTTTCTTTTTTGTTGGCCGCATGGCCACCGGAACCACTCCCTCATCATCTTATCGTCCACCTGTTTAATTTTGAACCAGCTCCTACTGTAAATTCACCTATTCATTATTCTCCCAAACAGTCTACACCGCCTCTTTCACCCAAACATTCTCCAAAAACAAAAATCAACATTTCTTCACCACCACCACCATTTACTACCACAAACACCATCCCTTCTTCCACAAACACTGAACTAGCTTCTTCTTCACCAAAAACCACCCTATCATCTATCTCGATGATTGTTTTCGCCCCTCATACTAAGAATTACGCTTAAGAGGGTAAACATGCTGAGAATTTTGCTATAGTGAATTCTGATCATTCATCCATCTTGGCTAAGATTAGGGAGATTGCAAGGATTAAATATCCTTCTCTCAAATTCAATGTTGAGTTGGATGCGACAGTTAGCCAAGTGTTACTATCTGTTGAATTGACGTAATCAAATAAGAAAAAGAAGGTTGTCTTGCCAGAGTTTGATAAGTACACGAGTGTCCCTTTTGAACCGATTTAGTTTGAGGAGTTTGAAAGAATTCAAGGGAGCTTGTTGACAATAAGGAATCACTCGGCCAAAGAGAGTGAAAAAGCATGGTAAATAAAGTGGCTACTATCTAGACCGACTTGATGGATTCTGCAACATAGTTAACTATTGCAATCTCTACTATCCCAACATCCAATATCCTCGCAAATGTTATGGCGAATAAGGTGAAGGGAAGCTTGGATGTTATGACATCTCAACTGAGTAACATTAATTATACTCTAGCCGATCAAATTGTCCAATTCCACATGTTTGGAGAGGAGCAAGCATCAATTAAGCTCAGCGCAGACAAGCTCTTAGCAGAAGCAATTAACAAGTTAGACGCTGATATTGACATCCAATACTCTATTACAAGCACAACAGAAAGATGTCAGATCTCGTGGGTAAAGTTGATGACAAAGCTAATAAAGTAATCAAGTTTGTATAGAAACCATCTTCCAGTCTTTTAGCCATGGATCAAAGGCAAAATGCTACATATGATATCATCAAGTTCAATAATGAGGATGCTATCAAAGAGTCGCAGAAAGTTGTGATTGCTTCCATGGACAAACTATTCCCTTCTGAAATTTCTTCTATTAATCCTAAGAATGGATATACAATTCATAAGAAGTTGAATATCATTGTGAATGAAATCAACAATGCAAGAAAATAGTAAAGCCCTCATGGACACTAGTATAGAAGACACAAAGGACATCAACTAAACAACTAGAAATAAGCATTGGCACCAACGATAATTGATATAGAAGTGCAGTTGAAGGTAGCCTTGTCAATTGGAGACTTTCGTGGATTGCTACAATGCTTTCAACACTTTGTCTTCCAAGGATTTGATTTGATAGCACAAGAGTCATCATCTACTACTCTCTAAACTTAATCAACAGGATTATCTATCCATTTCTAGAAAAGAGTAGTTAGAATAGAAGATTGATTCAATCTTGTTAAGGAAGAAAATGATGTTCTCACAAGCTTTAGATTCTTTTAATTCTTGTCTCAATCAGCTCGTCCAAGAGAAGATAAAAAAAGGGGGAGAAAGTAGTTTCAGATGTAAGGTAGAAATCTTACAACTACAAATCCTCCTTTCCTTCAAGATTCAAGCAACATCAGCTAAGAAAGAAATAGATTAGCTGATTAGGAATTGTTGTAAAAGTGCTCAAATGTAAAACTTAATGTAGGATACACATAGTGTAGCGACTAAGTTTGTATTAATGAAAATTGCAACTTTTGTTTAAAAGTTAATATCTTCTTATCTTAGCAAATTTATCGGTTACTTGTATAACTCAGTCTTGCCGGAATCAATATAGACTAACTTTGGAAAATATGACCAAGATAAGTCTTACATAAAGAAGAAGTTCAATTAGTACGAGGGAGCTTGTACAGACTTAAAAGAGACCATTCAGAATGGGGGAGTCTTATCTTTATTCTAGGTGTTCCATCTCCATAAGTTCTAACTAAATTACTTTTCACTTCTACTTAGTTTGTTATATGTTCCAAAATGGGGGAGATTATTGAACCTAGCTTAATGATACCTCATAGTATCTTGATTTTTGGAATAACAAACTACTTAGGTTAAGTAAAATTAATTGGGTACTAAGTAGACTCTTAATTAAGTAATTAAACATGAGTTTAGTTAAGGAAAACTAATTAAGCAGGCTGACTTAAACTTAATTAAATTATGACTTAGGATAGTTTTAGTTGTTGTGTTGAGTTCATATGCAAAACAAAGCACAGCTTCATATTTATTTATATTTTACTCAGCCTAAGCTTACTTTATTCAAGTTGTGTTGACCTACAAATGCCCTATGCTTTTCTAACTATTATGTTAAGAAAGAATATTCTAGTTTGATGGGTTTCAAGTTTCTAAACTAAGTTGGCACTGAAAATAAAGGAATTATCAAGTGGTCATGAAATGTTGGCATGTAATCATTAAAATCCAAGTTTCTACACTTCATCGCATTTCAGAATCATCGCGCAAATCTACAATGTCAGGTTTCCAATCTAATTAGAAGACTCCATGTAGCATCTCACACTCAAGACTTGGTGAGAAATTAATCAACGGATAATCTCGTATTACAACGTTCAAATCTCCTGTCTCTAACAGATTCAAGTCCGTCTCATAATGGAAAGAAATTTGAAGACCTAAAGAGAAGACAAATTAAAGACCAAGTCTAAACAATAAGTTGCAATGACTATTTGAACATCTATGCTTATAAATAGAGGGTGAAGATAGTAGTTCCTGTTAGACATGATGTATGCCCTAGAGGCAATTAGGGCTATATGTCTTAGTTAGTTATAATGTACAAACGGTTTCTGATTATTACTAATAATAATTAAGGAATCTTTATTACTTATCAGTGTTTCTAATTTATTTATGTATCTTCGTTGGTATCATATATGTATGGTATTATATATATATATGCATATATGCACATTGATAAGACAAAGTACATGACTACTTCATAACATAAAAGTGCAAGGACATAGTGGGAGCTATGTGGTGTGAGAACTTCACATACATGTTATTATGAATAGTTTGAATATCCCTAGTCATAGTTTCATTGAGACTGGATATCAATGTAATGGACAGACAAGCATGTGTAGGCTTACTCTTTCGATTAGATCCAAGCAGCCGATCTCACAAGCTGAAGGTGGTACCTTGAGTTAACACATGAATATATTCGAGTAATACATTAGAGACCACTATAAGACATACACTCGGAAACAAGTATATCCATGTGTTGGTGTCATGTCTTCTTGCAGTATCAGTACAAGTATCCTCAAACCTGAGATACTGGTTACCTTATGTAGGAGTTGTTATACTTTGGGTCATACTTATTCATACCCTGGTAATCAAGATGATACGGGTGATTATGGGTACAGTGATGATCATATGTTGGTATACTGAGTAGTCAAGATGGGATCCATCGCTTTCGATATAGTGATATAATAGGAGATGTACCTTAGGGTCCCTTGTTGAAGTGACACACTCATAAACCTCTGATCAAAAAGTATAAGATTGATAGAATGGGATTCTAGTCAATCTTGATGCATAATGGTGAGTGGTGTTCTTCGTGAAGAAGTCTAACTTCAGGATAGCTACGGCTATTACATGAGCTGACAGTTAATGCATGCTCAATAATGGAAGGAGTGTATTGTATTGGTTACTACTGTAGAACCGGATCAAGTCACAAGCATGTGATGTTCCAAGTATCGGGGGATCATACACCTTTACTAGAAAGCCCATTTGATCGCCTAGAGCTATCAGGTTCCATATCGATCTGGAACATTGAGCCTAAAGGTTCCTGGATGGGAAGCCGTTAACCTCTAGCGGCTCCATACTTTGTGATCCTATGTGGTCACACACTTTGGCTCCTTACCGAACTAAGTAAAGAACCTATAGACTGGGTCTATAAAGAAAATATTTGTTTGTCAAATTTGGTAAAAGAATTATTAAGTGTTGGACCAAATTAATAATTAAAGGGAATAAAGAGAAAACAGGGAAAAATTACATGAAGCAGATCAAGGAAATTATTCCCGTTGTGAGTGGGCCCCAAACGAACACGGGATGTTCGGAGTGAGGCCTGCGCGACTCCCCCCCGAGCTGAAAATCTCACGGGCCGCTAGCGCTGCCCATGGCAGCACTTGCATAGCACTCAGGCAAGCCCATGCTTGCGGCACAAGGTAAGCCCGCTAGGGCTTGCTTTGTGATGGGAGCCGCGGGTTAGCCAGCAGGTCTAAGTGACCCGCGCATCTAACCCGCTTGTGGGATGGGAATATTCCCATCCCACATTATGTTTAGGGGGAGTTAAACACTACCCCTTTCCTTATAAATAGGCCTCACCTCTCTCATTATTCCATACTTCGGCTTAACTTTTCTCTCTGAGTTTGACATCTCTTTTTTTATTCATTGTGTGTGATCCTTCACGAGTTTCTCCAAACAACGAAGAATTCTTTAGAAGGCTCTTTCTATTGTAAGTGAGCCTTCTCAGTTTATATTTCGGGTTGCTCTTCGAGCGGTCTAGCAGTTGCTGTCTACTAACCAGTTCTACCTTAATGAGGTTTTTATCGGTGAAGATCCATGTGGATCAATCATGGAGGCTATCCTAGTTTGGAGGCTCATACTAACGAAATTCTATCGAATTTCTCTAAGGTATTATTTTGTACTTAGATGCTAGGTTTCTTTTCTAAGTTTTATGAACTTATTAGCATCTATAGAACATTTTAACTTAGATTATATCAATCATGGCATGCTTAGGAGATCCTTTAGGTTAATTTTAAGT
>CATIWQ010671248.1:0-15369 GCA_949673415.1 Euphorbia schlechtendalii
ATAGATCCACTAATTATACATAATCTTGTAACCCCGAAACTACTCTTAAAGTCAACTTGAAAGCATATAACTTCATTAATATAAGTGACGCAAGATGAAATACTCATTATGACACATAGACATATCATAAACTTCGAATTACAAAGTATAAGTAGAAAACAAAGTAAAGTTGTAAGGTATACAAGTGAAAGCTAAAGTTGATCAAACCATATCCACTTTTTAATGGGAGTCGTCATTCTCACAATTCTCGTGTCTACTTTGAATTCGGTCTCGACTCGTACTGAACCTTCGCTAGGATGCTATTCCTTGTGAATATTGAACAAATGAATGTGGAAGAATGGAAACTTTTATTGATAAGTTCTTTGCAATTACACTCATACAACAATCGCTTGAATTTGTGGAGAAATCTAGTGATTGAAACAAGAATCGAATCACTTATACATTTTTCTCTCTAACACTTTGAGCTTAGCAAAATATATATAACTTTCACTCTCTATCTATCATATCTTTTATTGTCACTTATGACACCATCGACCCATGAAATTTGTTGATTTGAACCTTTATTTATAGAGTGTGAAAGGTTGCGTTTATCTAAACGAATAGTCATGTCCATTGGTGAAGGGTTGCATCATCTTCATGTGATTGGATGAAAGATTTCATCCTTATCTTCAATGGATAGGCACCTTTTCATGGTTTATTTTTCTCTAAGCGGTGTCTTTTCATCTGATAGTTGATGGCGGTTGATCATTCTTATCCGGTGGTTGGAAGTTGAGAAGAGTTGATCAAACCCACATGATTCGCGAGCGTGACATACATGTCACGATCATGAATGTAAGTTGGTAACTTACTACTTGGGAAAACGATAAGTTATGATCGTGATAGATAGTCGATAGCGTGACTTGGCTAATCGTGAATAGAAATCACGATCGTGACATGGTCGTGACTTATGCTTTTCTTCATGATTCTTCGTTGCAACTTTACCGATCTTTGACAACTTCGATCCTAAGCCAATTCCTTGCATTCCATGCATCTTTTTGCACCTTTTTCACTCTTTTTTGCATAGAATTCTATCTTTAATCATTTTACTCCCAAGATTCACCTAGTTTCTGCACTTGCATAAAAAACAACTACATACCAATGAAATCTTATATATGAAGTATAAAATGACTCTAAACCACATCATTTTATGAGTAAAAATATCAAGATAACAAGTGTAATTATACACTTATCATCCATTAAAGATTTTAATTCTCAACACATCAGGGAAAGGTTCAGCATAGATAAAAGCAATTGTTGGAGTAACAGGAGGAACGTTTCCAATGCCTTCAAGTTAGGGAGGGGTAACTGGAGGGACAATAAGGGGGACAACAGGAGGAATAGTTCTAGTATTAGCCATGGTGAAATAGTATCCTTTAAGATTATTGGGAATAGATGCTGAATTCTTGGTACATGAACTGAAACTGAAGAACAGAAGAGCAAGTAGTAGTGTCAACAAAGTGGAGCCGTGCTAGGCATTATCCTTAAAGGATACTTCGATACTTCCTTCTAGAATTGAACCAATCCTTCACATCTATATAAGTAGAGATGGCATAGGAATAGATAAGTAATGCATATATCCAGAGAGACTGTAATGAGTAATTCTAAAACATTGTGTTCACAATAGTTACCAGGCAGCTATATATAGCCTACAAATAAAAATGTTGAAATGTAGTTGTTGGGCTTTTAAGCCAGAAACATTTTTAGCATTTAAACAGAATATACAAATAGTTATTGAGAATTAGTAACACTTAAAACCATCAGTTACAGGTAAGGGATTTCAAAAGCCAAAAAACATATTTCCAAATGAAAAATATGTTATTTTTCTCAAGAAAAATAATAAAAGGTTTTGAGTGGGGGCTTTATCACCCGTACAGGGGGAAAAATTGAACGATTTACACTAGAAATGGCCTTGGGTCATTTCTCTCACGTGCGCGAGAGCCCACCTTGTATCTCTCACAATTTACAAGCCCATAAGGGACATCTCAATATAAACTAAAATCATCCACTTCAAGTTTCCCATGTGGGATAAAAAAACCTTTTGAAAGTATATTATACCATCCAGTTTTGTAACAATCCCCCACTACTTTCAAAAGAGGTTTGAAATATAATTTTTGAAAAGTTTGTTTGGATATCTCAGGATTGACATATAATGCATGACATTGGTGTCTTTTGAACTATGAACCAATACTTGATAGATAAAATTTAATCCACAGAATATTTGGTGAAACATAAAATTTCTATGAACCAAATAAGTGTTAATGTGAAATAGGGATTTTACCATATTGCACTATACCAAGGTGCTCTCTCTGACAGCGTGGTTTTGCGTAAATAGGCCATGCGCGTCAAGGATCTAAGGGAGTTTCTTTATTGATTACTTGAAAGGCTAAGAAAGGAGTACACAAGAGTTTTCACAAAAATTTTATAAACCATGAGGCTAAGCCTTAACAGAAATCGGAGAAGAAGAAGACTCTTAAGCAATACAATAAAAAAAACAAAAGCACGCACTAACCATTAAAAAGAGCAGATTATATAACCCTAAAATGAGTGAAACAAGCAATAACAGTCTAACAACCAAGCTAACCACTTGCATGCAAGATACAGTAGTATATCAGAAAGAGATGAAGAATAGAGAATTCATATGGATAAAGGGAAAATTACCAAAGAGGAACACAATAGTAGGCATAGGAGGAACGGTCAAAAGCCAAGATTGAAAACCCTTGATAAAAAAAACTCACTTAAATAGCTCTCCCAATTTAAACCAGGGCCAATATAAGTGGGCTTTTGGACTTGGTCTCACCACAAGCTTAAGAGAATTATACAACTCAGAAATAATAACAAGGCTTATACAACAGCTACTAGTTAATCAAGACAATAATTGTTAAAACTTAATATTAACCCTAAAAGATCTCCTAAGCATGCCATGATTGATATAAATTAAGTTGAAATGTTCTATAGATGCCAATAGGTTTATAAAACTTATAAAAGAAACCTAACATCTAAGTTTAGAACATTACTAGTTGATGCATGCTTCTCTCTCTTTTGGAGTTGGTGTTCCCTTAGAGCAATTCAGCAGAACTCCATTGGCACTAGCCTTCAAACTAGGATGGCCTCTATGATTGATCCATACAGGGACCAAAGCCTCCACTGAGGTAGATACCATTAGTAGATAGCAGCTGTTAGACAGGTCGAAGACCAACCTATATATATTAAATGAGAAACTTTAAAATAGAAAGAGTCTTCTAAAGAATTCTTCATCGCTTGGAGAAACTTGTGGAGGATATCTCAAAATCTCGTGAAGAAAAGATGTCGAACTCAGAGAGAAAGACTGAGTTAAAGTACGGAATGAGGAGAGTGGAGGTCTATTTATAGGGAGAGGGGAGTGAAAAACTCCCCTCATTTAAAAATAGGGAAAGCTGCGCAGATCCCTATAACCCATGGGCTGACCCATGCCTCCATCCTATCCCGCAAGCCTGGCTTACAGGCGCGTACTAGCAAGCCTAGGCGATAGGCCTGCGCAAGCGTTGCCATGGGTAGAGCTTGTGGGCCTACTACTCGTGGGCCAAGCCCACGCGCTAGCGGCCCGTGAGCCTTTCAGCTTGCGAGGCAGCCACGTAGGCCCCACTCTGAATAACTAGTGTTCGTTTGGGGCCCACTCGCAACGGGAAAAATTTCCTTGCTCGGCTCCGTGCAATTTTCCCAATTTTCTCCTTTAATCATTTTAATTAATGAATTCAACAAAACGAATATTCTCGGCACATACCTAGTTTGTGGGTTCTTTACTTAGTCAGGTAAAGACCCAAAGTGTGTGACCTCATAGGATCCTAATGTATAGAGTCGCTAGAGGTTAACCTAAACTTGGCTTCCCATCCGGGAACCTTTAGGCTTAGTATTCACAATGGATATGGAACCCGATAGCCCTAAATGATCAAATGGGATTTCTATCAAAGGCGTATGATCCCCCGATACTCGGAACGTCATGTGCTTGTGACTTGATCCGGTTTTGCAGTAGTAACCAATACAATACACTCCTTCCATCAGGTTAAGTACCATTTAGTTTATTGAGCTCAGATTAAGTGTCAGCTCATGTAATTACCTTAGCTATCCTATAATTAGACTTGTTCACGACGAACACACTCGCCGTAATGTATCAAGATTGACTAGAAACCCATTCCATCAATCTTATACTCTGATAAGAGGTTTATGGGTGTATCTCTTTAACAAGAGGCCCTAAGGTACATCTCCCATTATATCACTATATGAGGAGTGATGGATCCCATCTTGACTACTCGGCTTACCAACACGTGATCATCACTATACCCGTAATCACCTGTGTCATCCTGATTACCATGGTATGAATATGTATGACCCAAAGTATAACAACTCTTACATAAGGTAACCAATATCTCAGGTTTGAGGATACTTGTACTACTACTTCAATAAGACATGACACCAACACATGGATATAGTTATTTTCAAGTGTCTGTCTTATAGCGGTCTCCAATGTATTACCCGAATACATTCATGTGTTAACTCAAGGTACCACCTTCAGCTCGTGAGATCGACTTGTTGGATCGAATCCAAGGAGTAAGCCTACACATGCTATATATCTATATATATATGAGATACATAAATATAAATAAAAGCATTGATAAATAATAAAGAAGCCTTTTGTAATACGAAATAGTTTGTACATTATAACTAATTAAGATATATCGCCCTATTTGCCTCTAGGGCATACACCATGTTTAACAATCTCCCACTTGCACTAGAGCCAATTGCCCATGGGCTTATGCCATACTCGTTAACATGTTGGTCATGCTTAACCTTAGTCAATGGCTTTGTTAGCCCATCCGCTAGATTCTGATCCGTTGGGACGTATTTAAAGCTTATATCTTTTCTAACTACTACTCCTTAATGAGATGGTATTTTTTGAGTACATGTTTATTTCTCTGATGAGACTGTGGTTCCTTTGCCTGAGTAATAGCCCCATTGTTATCGCAATAAACCGCTATTAGATTTACAATGTTGGACACCACACCGAGATCACCAATAAATCCCTTAAGCTAGATAGCTTGCTTAGCTGCTTCTGAAGCAACTATATGCTTAGATTTTGTGGTTGAATAGGCAATCGTATCTTATTTTAAACTTTTCCAAAAAACTACCCCTCCGTTTAACATAAACACATATCCCGACTGGGACTTGTAATTATCTCAATTAGATTGAAAACTCGGGTCGGTGTATCCCTTCATAGAGAGATCACCTTCTCCATATACGAAAAACATATCCTTAGTCCTACATAAGTACTTATGGGTAGTTTTAAATACGATCCAGTGCTTCTCACCTAGGTCAGATTGAAATCTGCTCGTGACGCTCAATGCATGTGAGACATCAAGCCAAGTGCATACCATAGCATACATGATGGATCTTATCACTGAGGTATAGGGTATTCCATTCATGCGTAGTCTCTCCTCTTGTGTTCTCAGACACTTAGATTTAGAAAGGTTAATCTCGTGAGACACTAGGAGATAACCCTTTCTTGACTGCTCAAGGTTAAATCTAGCCAAAATAGCTATTATACTTGGTATAAAAATCTACCAAGATAGATCCAGAAGGTTTCTAGGTCATTCATAAAGTACATACTTAAACAAGTTCTTCAAGGTCTTTCATGGAGAACTTCTTTGACAACCATGGCTTAACAGTCTGAAGAAAAGGAATATCGTTTCCTATCAACAATATGTCATTAACATATAATACAAGGAAAATGATCGCACTCCCACTAGCCTTCTTATATACATAGGGTTCTTTAGCATTTGACACAAAACCAATTTCTTGGATTGTCTCATCAAACCTAATATTCCAACTCCACGATGCTTGCTTAAGTCCATAAATGGACTTCTGCAACTTGCATACCTTTGAGCCATCCTTGGATGTAAAACCCTCCAGTTGTGCCATATACACAACCCTATCGAGATTCCTGTTAAGGAATGTTGTTTTCACATCCATCTACCAAATCTCATAATCATAATGAGCGGTGATGGCAAGGAGTATCCTGATAGACTTTAGCATGGCCGCTGCTGAAAAGGTTTCATCATAGTCAATGACTTCTTTTTTACTGTAACCTTTTGCAACCAACCTCACTTTATAGGTAATTACATTACCCTCCATGTTAGTTTTCTTCTTGAAAACCCACTTGCATCCCATGGCCTTAATCCCACTTAGAGCATCTATCAAGTTCCAAACTTGATTTTCATATATGGAGTCCATCTCTGACCTCATGGCTACAAACCATTTGTTAGACTCTAAGCCTTCCATTGCCTCCTTGTAAGTCTTAGGCTCATCATCTTCCATAAGGAAGAGATGTTTATTATTAGTGATGAGAAACTCGTATTGCTTAGAAGCGATTGGAGCCAGACCTAACCTACGTAATATCGATGTTATAATAGGCTATTCCATGCTTTCACTTTCTTGTGTAACATGCATAGGAATAATCAGTTGATTTTCTCTTTGATCTTCTTGAGTGCCTAACTCAAGATTGCTCCCACTAGCTTTCATACGTATATGCTCCTTCTCGAGGAATTGAGCATGTCTAAAAATAAAGACCTTTTATTCCTTGGGGATCATAAAAGGTATAACCCATAGTCTCCTAGGGTAACTTATAAACAAACACCTGTCAGACTTAGCACCCAACTTATCTGAAATTATCCTCTTTACATAAGCAGGACATCCCGAAACTCTCAGGTTAGAAAGAGATGGCTTCTTATCATACCACAATTCGTATGGTGTTTGATCAACTGATTTCAAGGGCACTCTATTTAGAATATAAACTGCACTCTTAAGTGTATAACCCCTAGGGGATCTGCTGAGTTCTTCTTGGTTCATCATGGACCGAACCATATCAAGTAGGGTTCGATTTCTCCTTTCTAACACTCCATGGTGTTGGGGTGTATAAGGAGGTATCCACTGGGATAAAATACCATTATCCCTTAGATAATCCTGAAACTCTTGGCTTAAGTATTCATCACCTCAATCATATCAAAGGGTCTTGATACTTTTTCCAAACTATTTCTCTACTTCAGTTTTGAATTCTTTAAATTTCTCAAAACTCTCAGACTTGTGCCTCATAAGGTACAGATAACAATATTGCAAGTAATCATCGATAAAGGTTATGAAGTAGACGAAACCCTCATGTGTCTTAACACTCATTGGACCACATACATCATATTATTTCTAAGGTGCTAGTGGTACGCTGACCCTTTCCTTTGAAAGGTTTCTTAGTCATCTTTCCCTTTAAATAAGGTTCGCACGCCCCATAGGATTCCCATTCCATTGGGCCCAAGTCACCATATTTGTGTCACTTAGTTAAGCAAGTTTCATTTATATGGCCTAGTTGATAATCCCATAAGTATGAAGGTTTCTCATGATCTAATCTTGATTTCTTAACAATATTCATATTTAGAATTTCAGTTTTAGTATCTAGAACATAAATGCCATCTATGAGTGGGAGACACGGAGTGGTGGGCCGAGAGCACGCGAAATGATAGGCGCGGTCCACCGGGGTGTTTGAAAAAAGGTGCATCGGGTCGGGGACCCGCAAAAAGGGGTTGAAAGAGGAAAGTGAAAATATTTTAGATAGGTTCGAACCCAAATCCACCGTCTCTTAGTGTGGAGTCGCCACCTGGATTAACTCTTTCCAGGAATTAGAGTCCTGTGAGGCTTAACGTCTGGGGGACAGCACACCAAGACACAAAGATTCGGGTCGGGGATAAGTTGCTTATTTCTTAAGTGATCACATTATATTATATCTACAGAAAATTGTATTTTCTCAATTACGCATATTCCACTAAGGTTGTTTTTCGAGTTTACATGCATGATTCATGTATTGAAAAAGTAGTAAATCCATCCACAATGCGAAATAATAAATCATCCACAAAGTAGTAAATAAATGCAAAATATATATGCGGAAAATAAAAATTACAAGGCTTCCAAAAATCGGGGGATGCAACCGCCCGCTAACCTATTAATTACATTTTTTGTAAAATATGTGCAATACCCGAAGGAAAAATAAAATCCTAAACATACATCTAACCTGCATGCACAAAGGTTAACATAGGGGATATATCACATATGTTCGATTTGATTTTAGCGAGGCCCGTGTGGCCTAATTTAAACATCGACGATTTAAGTTGTTATTTTAAATAAAAATAGTTCATTTTTATTTACATGTATGTTGGTCAATTTTATTAGTGAAAATGACCGCATGGCATAAAGTGAGGTCTGTTATTCGGGAATATATTTTATTCCCTTCGTGAGGGTATTCTAATACAAAAATTAAAAAGAAATAAAAGAAGAAGGAGAATTACAACATTATTTACAATAAAAAGGAATAAAAATAATTCCTAGGCCAAAAATAAAAATTAAAAAGAAATGAAACATAAGATAAGCATAGAATTTCCAGTTGTAAGAATTCAGAGGCTTACCCTTGCGGTATGAATCCACTTCGACGTATTCGTTCGATCTTTGGGAGTGTTCCTTGTTTGTTTTCATTTAATTGTAGTTTAATATAAAAAAAATAATTGTTTGGTTGGAAAATAAAGTGTTTATTTATCCAAAAGATAATAAGACTCGGGTTCTAAATTTGTTTTAGACACGAGAATATCTGAGGATTTAAGAAGAAATGATGAAGAAATTTGATTAAAAGATGAAGAGATTTGGGATCTAAATGTGTTTTGGATCTGAGAAAAAAAGAAGAAAAGAAAGTATTATTGTTTGTATTTTTTTTATCTGACAGAGAGAATTTTCTCTGAATTTTTGAGCCCCCTTAAATCCAAAAAGGTCCAACTATTTATAGAAAAAAGTCCCAAAAAATCCAAAAAGGCAAGATTTTCCGGCGAGGCCTTGCCAGACTCTTGGCGAGGCTGCCTCTCTAGGCTTGGCAAGGGAAGCCTCACTAGGAGGCCTGGTGAACTCAGTAAAAAGTCTGGCAAGTTTGCCAGACAACTTGGCGAGGCTCGCCAAAGCCAGAGTCCTAGCGAGCCTCTCCAAGGTCTGGCGATGCTCGCCAGGCCGCTAGCGAGCCTCGCCAGGCCCCTGGCAAGGTTGGTCAGCCCTCTAGGGAGCCGTGCCTTGCCAAGTATAGGCGAGGCGGGCTCCAAATCCAGCTTCCAGTTGCATTTTCGATTTTTTTTGTGTATTTTTATATTTTTTAGTTAATTTCCTGAATTAAAGTCCTTTTAAATTTAGAAACGAGGAAGAATCCCATATGAAGATCATCGGACAGTAAAAAATCATGTGATTCGAGGATAAATATCCCAAAAAGCCATCATCATTGAACGCGCGAGCTGGTATAAAATCCCATGCTCATAGATGCCCCTCGTGTTATAATAGCTGGTTGTATAACCAGTATTATCGTACGAAAAGAATGGAGGGATTGTGAATATACCTGACCAGTGCGACTAGTGACTTTTTATTCCCAATTGGTGATAACGTAGGCCTTCCTTTCTGGTGCTGCATCTTCATAGGTTTGTTCGTTTCTTTCTTCGAAATCCCTTAGGTACTTGATGCCCCTTATGGGTGGGTCGATCGTTTCTTTCTGCGGCGTCCCTGTTGTAGTCGGCAATCGTTTCATTCTTCGATTAATAAATGAGGTAGTTTCTTTCTTCCGCCATCGAAATAACCGTTTCCTCCTTCAGTTATGTTTTGAATTAATAGGATATTGACTTGTTTCCTGTAACAAATCATGGAAAGGTAAAATGTCAATACATTTTATGATGAATGTTTTAATTATTTGATTGAATTTATGCGAAGCAAAAATTTTTTGCCCCCTTCAATCAAAAAATTAAAACATGAGTTTAATAAGAAATTCAGGGATGTCCCGAGAATCGCTCCGTTGTAGGAGGCTTTTGTTGCAATGTTGACTTTAGGCTTGAGTGGGCCATCATCTTGCTTGTAAGTTCCTCATGTGGAGGTGGAGTTTTTTGTTTATCGGGATAGTGTTGTCCTAGTTTGGCGTCGTCTTTACCTGTAAAAGATATGATGTGAATGTAATGTATGCATGGTTTTATGCGTGAACAATTTTTATCATATGATGTTGTAGGTGTCGTGGGCTTCGTTCGTTGAAGATCCTTCTCTTGTGCTGGTGCATGGTTTCCCCTAGGGATTGTCTTGTTAGGGATTTCATGGACGACTCGCATAAAGATTCAGCAAAAATGATAATTCATTGATGAACTTAACAGGGGTATAAATGTTTCAAATGATTTGACTCCTTCCATCAATTAGCCTTTTTAGGTTTTCTAACCAATGTGGTTCTCTCGATGTCCTAAGTTTTGCTTGAGCCACCCTTTTTGGGTTTTCAACTCAGCGGACTATTCTTTTTATGTTTTGAAAATAAGCCCTAATTTTTGCTCAACTAACTGAGTATTAATTGACAGGCTAAATAAAAATTTATTCATTATTTTTTTTGTACTACTTTTTAGAGATTTATTTCTTTCACCTATGCATGATAACAATTGTGTAAGACTTGGTTGATTTGGTAGATCAGTCATCGTTCATATCCACGACTTCATTTGTTATCTCATTCAGCATTTCCTATCCATTAGTTAGTGCTCATGCCGCTTTGCTGGCTTGAGATGTATGTGATGATGGGTTTTAATAATTTCCCCATAAATAGTAGTGAGCTGTGTGAAGGAACTACTGACGTGTTCAACGGTTTGACTCCTTTTTATCTTTAGCATTGACTCTTGTTTTATTATCCCATGAATGATGGTGATCCGTGTGATGGAGTTGTTAACATGTTCAATGATTTAACTCCTTCTTTGTGATGTTGCGTCGGTTGTTTGTTCTTATGAATGGTGGTGATGGAGTTGTTGACGTGTTCAACGATCTGACTCCTTCTTTGTGATGTTTCACCCGTTCTTCGGTCTTGTGAATGGAGTTGTGATGGATTTGTTGATGTGTTCAACGATCTGACTCCTTCTTTGTGACAGTGCGCCGGTTGTTTCGGTCCCAACTTGCTTGGTCGAAATTTTGGCCTTATTCTAGCTTCGATCCTTTTTATTTTTACGTGCGTCATTCTCTTCGTTCTTGGAGATCTTTCCATTGATCTTTCATCCTTGTACGATGAGGCAATTGCTATCGCGCGTTATCTAAGTACATTTATTTATCTCTCACTTTCTCTCAAGAGTCAAATCGTTTGAATTTATTGTGGGGAATCCATTTATTCCCAAATTAATTTCATAAAATGATGTGTCACATGTGCTAAAAACATTATGAATATGTTTATGAGAATGCGTGATGTCATTGATAAAATATCAAGCAAATAAACAATGTTCAATTTATTCAAAATAATTCAAAAGCCCCGTGGGCAAAGTAGCTAAATGCTAATTTATTACATCATCTTCTTTCAATGTTAGTTTCCCCAGATGCATCAATGGATTCGAAGTGCTCCATCCTATCTGCCTTCTCAAACACTTCTTGATAGCTCGAGAAGATGTCTGATCCAAACTTGTTCCTATATGATGGTAGTGCACCATCTAGAAGCTTGGTTATCATCTCTGGTAGAGTTAAGCGAGCCCTAAGCCTGACCTGTGTAGCCACCTAGCATGCATAGTAGGATTTAAAGCTATCACCCTACTGTTGCCTTATATCCTCTAGATGTTGCATTATGGTTTCCATTTGAGAGTTGAAACCATAATGCTATAGCATAACTTGAGCGAGGCTATTCTAATTGGTAGCTACGTCTAGTGGAAGATGGTTGTACCATTCGTTGACCAGGTGGCCTAAGGTGATGACGAAGAGCTTAGCCATCATTCAATCGCTGACCCTTAATGATCTCATCACTGTATGATAATGCATCATGTGAGCGAGCGGGTCTCCAGATCTTACGTACTTCTCAAACTACGGCATTGTGAAGTTTGGGAGCAAGGTGTCTTCATCCCTGACTGTCGGTTATGTAGGGTACGTGTTCCTTAGGTGGCCACCGTGAATGGCCAAGAACTGTTACCATAGTTCAGCCATTCCTGGTTGTTGAAGGATGGCATTCCCTACGTTTGGATAAGAGCCATATTGCACCACGGGATATGTGGTAAAATGGGGCAGTTGAGGTGCTTGGAACTATGAGGCGACCGAGGTACTCCAGTTAGGAATAGGGTGTTGGGTCATTCCTTGGTAGAAAAGCCCTGGTGCGAATGCTGGCTAGATAGGATGACTTTGTCCTGCCCCGAACTAGTAATAGGCATTAGGAGGTACGACATCATGAGTGAAGTAAGAGGTCCCCCTATCGGATTAACATTATTAAGGGTGACCTCCGGGCTGGACACTACATTCTAGGTCCTCTCGAGGTGTTGATGAATGAGCGTAGCTAGCTATTCGTTGTTGGCAAAGGCGTTTATGGTAGTTGCAATCTCGACGCTCACCGACGATTGCTGAGAACTTTATCCTGTGAGGACAAGGTGATATTCCCTTTCACCTTCTCCTTGTGGATTGGCCATAACAGTGCATTGAACTGAATCCGAGTTTGAACCTGAGTCCTCGCTTGAGTCAGTGTATGGAATCCCCTCCAGATTGGCCACAATTGGGGAAACGCAAACCAAGAGAAGAGCAAGCCTCTTCCAAGCCCCTTCCAAGCCCCTTTGATACACGAGTAGAATATTAGACCGTGCATGTAAGATTCGTGATATGATTCATGATGTGGGTAATGCATGAGATTTTTTAATGTTATGGCTGCATTCACAAGGGGTTAGCATGCCATGATGTGAAATAACATGTATGTCAATCCTTTTGAAACAAACAGGTTAGTTGTTAGGTAAAAATGAAAACTTGTGAATAATCCAACAACGGGGGTTGGATTTGAGATTTGTACAATATCGGTGTGACATCGTAATGTGAGTGGTGTAAGTGAGTTGACTAAGCTACCTATGTGGTAATAGGTCAATGGTTTGAGGAATTGGGAGGTTAAAATTATTTCAGGTAAGCGGTGTGACATACCCTAATAAAATGAAAATAACTACCATGTGTAGCTACCAAATGAATGATTTAGTTATTTCACCCAATTAGGGTGAGGTTTTTGGATACCTATGTGTTCATCACTATTTGAGGGTATGTGGTGATACGTGAATTATTACCCCATGTGGGCGAATGATTTGGGTATGAGGCGTATACCCTTGAAGATTTGGTTTGGTAAGGTAAGACTTTTGAAGTAAGTTTGCCTCATGTGGACTTAAGACATCAACTAGGATATCCTTTAATGTGGGAAAAATGGTTTTTGATAGGTATTTGCCCCGTTTGGGCTTTTGGTATGTATAATTGCCCCGGAAGGGCTGTTAGTTGGATGTTGAGTGGACATCTAATGGGTAATGTGGTGGAAAGGTTATTGCCCCTTTCGGGCCAAGTGCCGGATGTCAAGAAGACATCACGTAGTAAGAGGAAGGTATGTTTGCCATGTACAGGCTAGTAGCGGGATATCAAGTGGACATCTCACTAAAAAGGGGTAAGTGATATTCCTAAGTGGTTTTATGTTATCCTAGGGTGACATGATCTATAGTGTCAACTGTATGTGATATTGGTTTAGTATGTACATTTAATATCATGAGTGTGTGCATTCGAGTGTATGCACAAAAATTCATGGTTAATATGACATTTGTTCAGTGACAAATTGAAAGTATTATACATGTAGCATGCAACGTCCAAACTTCCAACCATATAACTCTTGCGTGTAGGGTTTTTGGCTAGTCTCTATCCTAAGTTTGGTTTATCTTAGTACCACGAAGATACTAAGGAGTGCACCTACAAGAAAGATATAATGCATGATAGTGCGTTTGGGTAACACCGTAGGGAAAATGCCTACGGTTTATTTACAAATGGGTTGTTGATGTAGAAGGTTCTTGTTGCGCTAAAATACACTCCAAGCCTCTCCCCAGATGGGTTAAGGGAGGTACATGCGATATGGCAACAAGTGCTCCACCCGCTCGAGTACTATCTTTTCTCAGGGAGGCAGATTAGTACAAGAGAGAGATTCACGATAATGGGGGTACCTTAGACTTATAGGCTAATCCCTTCTATTGCAATGCGTTATTATGAATATTTCATAATTAAGAGAAAATGGAATAATGTGATCAATAATTTTCGGCACTTATCCAAAATCTAAAATCTTTGAAAAACAAGTTTTAGAAAAATCCCCAGCAAAGTCGCCACTGTGAGCGGGCAACACGGAGAGGTGGGCTGAGAGCGCGCGAAATGATAGGCGCGGTCCACCGGGGTGTTTGAAAAAAGGTGCACCAGGTCGGGGACCCAGAAAAGAGGTTGAAAGAGGAAAGCGAAAACGTTTTAGATCGGTTCGAACCCGAATCTGCCATCTCTTAATGTGGAGTCGCCACCTGGATTAGCCCTTTCCAGTAATTAGAGTCTTGTAAGGCTTAACGTCCGGGGGACGGCCCACTAAGACACAGAGATTTGGGTCTGGGATAAGTTGCTTATTTCTTAAGTGATCACATTATATTACATCTACAGAAAACCGTATTTTCTCAATTACGCATATTCCCGCTTAGGTTATTTTTCGAGTTTACATGCATGATTCACGTATTGAAAAAGTAGTAAATCCATCCACAATGCAAAATAATAAATCATCCACAAAGTAGTAAATAAATGCAGAAAATAAAAATTACAAGGCTTCCAAAAATTGGGGGATGCAACCGCCCGCTAACCTATTAATTACATTTTTTGTAAAATATGTGCAATACCCGAATGAAAAATAAAATCCTAAACATACATCTAACCTGCATGCACAAAGGTTAGCACAGGGGATATATCACAAATGTTCGATTTGATTTTAGCGAGGCCCGTGTGGCCTAATTAAAACATCGACGATTTAAGTTGTTATTTTAAATAAAAATAGTTCATTTTTATTTACACATATGTTGATCAATTTTATTAGTGAAAATGATCGCATGGCATAAAGTGAGGTCTATTATCCGGGAATATATTTTATTTAAAAAGAAATAAAAGAAGAAGGAGAATTACAACATTATTTACAATAGAAAGGAATAAATATAATTCCTAGGCCAAAAATAAAAATTAAAAAGAAATGAAACAGAAGATGAGCATAGAATTTGCAATTCTAGGAACTCAGAGGCTTACCCTTGCGGTATGAATCCATTTCGACGTATCCGTTTGATTTAATTGTAGTTTAATGTAAAGAAATAATTGTTTGGTTGGAAAATAAAGTGTTTATTTATCCAAAAGATAATCAGACTCGGGTTCTAAATTTGTTTTAGACCCGAGAATATCTGAGGATTTAAGAAGAAAAGATGAAGAAATTTGATTAAAAGATGAAGAGAT